>SRZU01000001.1:0-276639 GCA_013183765.1 Fusarium xylarioides | reverse complement strand
ACAGAACGTTGAATTGACTGCTCTTGGTTCCTCTATCTACATCCGTTTCATGTTTATGCGAGACCTGGAACCCCGGAGTTGTCAGTTGCTGTTGAGGGAGTTGAGGAGAAGCTTACCGGTGGCGGTCTTATTGTTCCATTGACATTGTATGAGTGTCCACGCTTACATGAATTCCATTGTTTCGGCAAACATCGAATGACTTCGGGTGAAAACAAAGGATGCTCCTTAGCCTGCCTTTCACGAATCCTCAAGATAAACAGGATCAGATACCACGGGAGTGGCTGCGTACAGATCTGTTTCTTTATGGCCGCCCGAATCTGATGAATTGGGGATCCTCCTCGGAGCTCATGCGTGCCAGCTCCCCTTCCAATCTGAAGACCTTGTTTTGAAGAACTATCTTCTCATCAAGGAGTTTCTCCATCGATTTGTGCATTTCGATGTTCTTGCTGGTCATCTCAGTAGCAGCATTAGCCATGTCGACAGTCTGGCGGTACGATCTATTTAGGCTCTCAAGTAACGAAGCCGGGTCCTGGGAATCGCCCTCTTGCGCGATGAGAGCATCACCAGAGACATCCATGTCCGACTGCATGGAATCTGTCAATCCGTGCTCACTACGCCAGTCGCTGTAGTCTTGGGAAGGTTCGTCGTTGGGGTCGTCCTGTACAGGCCGAGTGGTCCAGGGACAAACAGGCTTATCATTGCCAAGATTACCAACTATTCAAAATTAGACACGTTCCATCGGAACGGGGTGTACGTACAGTAGATGTCCCAAAGGGCCAAGTCCAGCTTATACAAGTAGTAAGCCACACCGACTGTGGAAAGTCCGTCTCGTTCAAAAGCGGCACAGACATTCCCCATTGCAAGTTTGACCGCAGACTGGTATCTATCGTAGTCAAAGTGATTGATGGCTCCAGCAAATGCCATCATGTACAGCTCGCGGGCTTTCGAGTCGCCATGGTCAATCTTGGACACGTCAGGGATTCGCTGTTCCGGCATCTTGTTGAGTGATGGAATGTGATTCGTGGGATAGGAACCTCAGTGGTGATGCGCTGGTAGTGTGAGCGGGATTCTGACTGCAGTAACGCATCTACATCTTTGTGGAGTTTCTGTGGATAATTTTCGGCTACGCTTGGTGCTACAGGACCCACACAGTCACTTTACGAGACCCATGGAAGCAGGTCAACACAGACAGAGACAAACAAATGACGTCTCTTTATCTGCCATTTCCCATCAATCGGAGACACAAGGTTCCTCAGCCGCTACACATTTATTTTTTCAGCATCCTGGCTATAAATGAAAGACAGTCTTCATCTTCCATCGGTAGTTCGGATCCTCCCGTGGTTTTGTCTTGGTAGTCAGGGTCCTGGAACTGATTATCTGCTGTTCCCAGGTTATCTTACGCTTACAGGCTCCAGTTTCGCTCGGCTTGGTCACATGACTACGACTTACCTCAAGCCCATCGCCCAAGCACCACTGGCGATCGCTTTCTTCCCGTACCCACCTTCATTTCTCGGCACCGTTACGCCAGATCGCTGGGTAAACTTGCATCTCACTTCACCACAACACTCATATCCCTTGATTGCTCAAGGCGGCACTTCGTCTTTCTTCATTCCCGAAACTATATGAAGATCTTTTCGATACCTGGTGTCACGCTCCGACATTGTCGGCATCCCCGCTGAAGATGACTGGCAACGGTGATGCTGAAGCTTCCCATCAAGCCGCGGCCCTCGATAATACGAGCGAGAGTCGCATGACGGCCTCCCTGGTTTCCAGCCTCGGAGAAAAGGTCGCCACTGCTCACCCACTCGTGGCCACTAAGCCAGAGCACCTTGCAACCAAGCTTGTGCTCACATGGAGCACGTTCAAGATGTCAGGAGCCAAAGACAAGTCTCTCATCGACATGATGTTGGCCACCATGGAGGACTGCAGAGTGGATCTGAAATACGGACTTCAAACAGGCACAGATGCCGAGATTGCGTTCTTCGATTTCAGTTCTGAGTTCACCCGGGCCCAGTCTGATGAGCTACATGAAGAGGTAGCAGTAAGTCGGTTGGGATTGATTTATGTTTCAGCTCTAACGCCAACATGGACTCTCTGATGGAGAAGCTTGGAAAAGCGACCGATATTGCGACTGCGACATCCTTGTTTGATCAGGTCTGTGCCCTTCACGCTGTTCAGTATGCAATCATTGCCCGGACCGCGGCCGAGTCGAACGAGGACATCATTCCACTCATCGACAAAATGCTCCAGGCTATCGAATCGAGTAACCCATGAACGTGGGATGGAATCAATCATTGACTGGTATTTCGGTGGACCCTTAGTAATAGCTCTTTGACAGTATGATGGTGGAACAGATGTATTGGTTTGCCATTGAACTGGGCTAAGCATGAATGGCAGCTGCGACAAGTATTCATGCTTCGTATGCTGTTCTTAGGCAAATACAACTAAATTGATTTGAAAGCCTCTTGGTAATTTTGTTCAACTTCCCTTCATTGCTACTTATGCGGAGAATATCGGTCCTGACAACATAACAAATACTTGAATTGTATCCGAAGGTGATAGTTCTATCATGGTAGTTTCCTTCCCCTGACCATTAATTTGGATCGTTTTTCGCATACCATTGAAATACAAGCCGCAAAGAGTGTTAAACAGTTTTAATTGCCATCACGTCTTATGAAACCGATATTAACTACCTTCAATTGCCATATGAAATACGCCCAAGGCACTCGATCTTCAACACTTGCCGTCGTAACAGCTACCCCTGGGCCACCAACTCCTCCCCCGAGCACCACGCCGACTGATCTATCGTTTGACTTGTGTAGATATGGCTGAATGATGAAGGCAAGGTCAGCGAAAGGTTCCAGGGGATATGGAGGGCAACTTACTTGGAGAATTGATTACGGATTGTGTTTTCTCGGCGACAAGTATAGCTTAAGACTGACGAGCAGTCTTCGCAGCCGCGGCGCGCTTAGCCTGTAAGGCAAAAGGGATCGATGGGTCATACCTGACCACGGTATTCTGGGCGGGAGACTTATGAGAAGTCTCTTCTACAACAGAAGGTCGAGTCTTGGGTCCAGTTGTGGCCGTACCATTGTAAGAAGCCTCAGACTTGGTCGCGTTTGAGGACTCTCCTTGTGATTCCAGAAGACAGTTGTCCCGAAGGATCCAACCCCGATACAACCGAGAGACACCTTGGGATAGGTCCTTCTTTTTAGGCATGGCAGACACTGGATGAGGCCAAGGATGGTCGTCGTGCGATAAGTTGGCACCACCGATTAGAATGTGGTTAGTAAATTGTGAGTGAAAGACTAAGGTGGTTGAACTTACGAAGGCTGTTCCAAACTCCCGTAGTCGACCATACACTCGAAGCACAGTTGGCTGACTTTCTCGTACTTCTTTTCTTGAAGCTGGAGACAAGTATTCTGCAAAGTGTCTTCGCGAACGGCCTCGACGTGGTCTGCCTGCCACAAACTGGGAGCTCGGAAATACTGCTCCATGTAGGCACGGCGAGGACCGACTTGATTGAAGTCAGCCTCTGAGTGATCGAAAACGGGAAGTTCTTGCTTGACATCCATTGCGAAAGATTTGTGTTCTGTTGTAAGAAGAAAATGAGAAAAAGGCTTCGTAGGCTTGGGAGATGTCAAGGTTCAGCGGGTGTCGTTTGATGGTTGTTTTTCTGAGTGGGGCTAGAGGCATGGAGAAAACTGAGGACGTTTTGCTCGTGCCTGTGCGAGGGATGGGGGTCTCCCCCAAGTTGAGTGGCGGTGGAGGGCCAACCGTAAATAGCACTGTGCAACATGAGGTCGGTTTGCAGGGCACCCACTGGAAAAGGCTAGCCTGCCCGGTCTGCACATAAATCCACTAATAATCACTAAATCTTTACTGGCATCACTAAAACGTTCAAGGTAACTCCTGGGATAAATTTCAATCATCTCCTGGGCTGAGGTTCCACTGAATATCCACTAAATCCACTGAAAGGCATCGTTGGGGAAAACCTGCCGCGACCGGACTAGGGCCTGCACTCAACTCCAGGTTGTGTGGGATCCTTTGGGATTGTTGGAGATGAGCCGATCCCTCTAAGCGAATCTGATGGGTTACAGTTTGGCGATGGAGAAAGAGGATTACATTGCTACCTGTTTCCAAAACACCACAGCTACAGAAAAATAACCAACCACCTGAACGAAGGAACAAGAAGCAATGGATCAATTGACAATCAAAGAACCATGTTTTCCAGGCAGCTTCCCGTAGCCGCTCACAGTGCATTCAGGGACACTCCTAGATTTGTGAGCACATATTGAATTTCTTCCATGTTCCGTAGAGTAAGAAGTTGCTTCAACCTTTCCACGAGCAACACGGATCCAACGTGGTGTCCTTGATCAAGGCAGCCTAAAGAAGCCATTCTTAGTAGTTACTCACCTACCACCAGTGGCAGACGACTGGCCTGCGACGCGGCCAGAGATCAAGGTGTGGAAAGTTCGGCACATACCGCAAATGGCTCTTATACACATTGTCTCTCTTCGCCAGTTCGGGTGTTCTTGGTAAGGGTACTGTTGCTCCCTGAGGCTGACCGCATCAAAGTTGACAAGTCACTTGACCTTCCTTCCTCGTCGCGCTTCCAGGTGGAAACAAGCTTTATGCCTAAAACAAGACCAATGATCACACGCGTGTCGTCCCAATGAGGCAATACGTTGACGCCACCGGTCCCGGGTCCTTAATTTATGTGGAGTGCAGCCTTGCAACGGCTATGTTGAGGCAAGACATGGGTGGTCATTGGTGGGCTTCAGGCGTTGATTTGGTATCCCGATAAGCCTCGAGACAATAATCCTGATCAGTTGCATTAGACTAGCAGCAGACTCCTATTGAACAACCTTCAGCAAGCCCAATAGGGCAGATTTCAGTAGCTCATGGTAGCATCCGCCGAGCCAACGTCTCACAGTAATGAAAGTCACACGCTGCTTGGTCTACCAGATCAATAATTATACCTGTTGTTTGGATCAGTTGAATTTCGCCCAGTGGCAGGAAGGAGAATCGGTTTATTAGCTAATTCTACGATCTCCACGAAAGACAGATATTTCGAGAGCACAAATAAGGAGCATCACAAGGAACAAAACAGGTAGCATAAGTTGACGTTTGTCCCCTGACCAAGATTTCGAGATGTGGACGAGCGGTGGATTGAGACAAACTGTAAGTTGGTAGCTCAGAGGTAGGTAAGGGGGTGGGGGGTCCCCTATTTTTAGGGGTACGAACAACTGGAATCTCAAGACGTTTAGATTATGATGAACAGGGATGTAAACTTTACTGGAAAACATTAAACAGTAGTCTGAGACTAGATAGAACCTACTGAAATACTCAATAGTAGTTTCTGCAACCGGTTGTATTTTTGGCATTCGATTGGCAATTTCGACTAAACATTTTCAAAACAGAGGGCAAAGCCAGGTTTATAGTGGGGCACCACTCTCACAGTTGACCAGAGTTACGTCAATTCACCTGCGCTTCATCTCATCTTGCCAACCTCACTCTTCACTGTTTATAAACAATCATTCGCATACAAGTTGGCAACACCAGTCGCTATACACGATCAAGAAAACATACCAACATATCCACGATTTACCATCGCGCTTTTTCTTATTTCTTTCCAACAGGAATCCCGACACGATGAGTAACGCCCAAGACAAGCGCGCGTCCGAACCTCATGAAGATGAGCCCACCAAGAAACGAGGTCGGCCTTCAAAGGAAGAGCGGAATTCGAAGATCCCCGAGGACAGCGTGAGCCGGGTGGAAACCAGGCGAATGCTAGGTCGCCATCACCGAGTACGATATTCCAGCCAAGGGGAGACTTCGTTCTACGACGGACTCGTACCCTGGCCTGAGAGGTATGAGTGGAGCGCCGAAGATGCCGATGGGGTCGAGGAAGAATGGAAGAATTCTGAAATCAAGGAGGCCTCTTGCAATTTGAACACTCCACAATACAGGTCACTGTTCTCGCTGTTCAAAATCTCCCTCAGATTGTACCGGACGACACCGATTGTACTTTTCTCACCAGTTTGCGTTATGAGATACCAACCGGTGTCAAAAAACCCAAAGGCCAGTAAATGGATCATGTCGGCCACGTTCTGTGACACTTTATCCAAAATCATGGTCCACCCATGCTGGAAGGAGGACATCGATTCGCTGGCTTTGGCGTTGCGGTGGACAGTCATTTGCCGACGTGACTCTCGCTCTGGATGGACTAAAGGTATAAAGGTTTCTTGCCCAGTCGTACAACGAACCATTAGCAAGGTCGAAGCCTACGACAGCAGGTCTTTGGACACTTCATACCATGACATGCACAAGGCCGAAAGGGAACGCGCTTCCGAGAGAGGCGAGTCACTGTCCAGCCTGTCAAACATTCTCTACGAACTCGGTGAGGCGGTCCTAAAGGACAAGACTAAGAGGCCCGAGGTGGTCCCCGAATATGATCGTATATTTGGATGGGGTGTCCTTCCGGTTACTACATGGGATCTGGATGTCCTCGCCAAAGTTGTCGATTCCATGAAGTTTGGATCCCCATGGAACTACAGCGTGAAGGATGCGCTGATCGCTTGGAAGGCTGAGAATTCTGTTCTTGAGTTGCCGTCACGGGACAGGCTCTCATTTATATATGAGTGCTCACACAAAAGCATATTCAAATATCTTAGACTCTTCGCTAGACAGCAGACAACCGTGCCACGCGCAGAAGAAGCCGACGATGTCGGAAGCTCAGATTCCTTTTCCGACGACGATGGACCTCAGCAAACCACCCCCTCACCTTCCCATCAAACACGTCGCCGAACTGCTGTCGATGGCTCTAGTGACGTGAAGAGTGAGTCGGGTTCGGAAAACACTGGTCCTCTCCAAGTCCATCATCGACACGATGACGAGGAAGAGGTCAATGTCGCCGCGACGACTCAAAGAGTTACGATTCTGGAGACGGAGAATGAACAGCTAGTGCAACAGAACCAGGCTCTCCAGAAACGAATTGATCAGATGGCCAAGGATGCAGAGCAATATCAAGCGGAATGGTCAGGGAAAGTCGAAGCCTCGGAGGTTGAGAAGTCTGCTCTGTTGGCAGCCATATCTCAGAATGAAGAGCGCTTCAAGGCTGAGATATCTAAACTTTCAGCTTGTAAGGTCGAATGGTCGCAAAAGGCCAAGACACTCGACCAGGAGAAGGTCAGTCTTTTGAGGACCATTGCTGAAAAGAATGAAGCCCTTACACTTCAAAGTCGCAATGTCAGAAGACTTGAGGCGCGATTGGAAGCAATGAAGGACATTCGGCAGGAGACTATACCATCGATGGAGAGACCTGTTCTGTCAACAATTCCGTTCGAACAGCAGCCTCGCAGCTACAATGCTTCAACCGGTCGCAACCGTGTTCCTTTTGCACAACACTCGACCCCAAATCCCTACGCCACACTTGAAAGCCAGATGGTCGGGTCAACGGCAGTAATGGAGTTCCATGGCAGTTTCGAGAGTGAGGCCACCTACCAGAGAGATGAGCCTGCATCGGTGAGAGGTCAGCTCCCCTCCCCTGAAGGAGGAGACAGTTCTCTCAAATCAATGTCCATCTCCGACAAGCAAAACGAAACGGTGTCACAATCTTTCCTTGACATGAACGACAGTTATATGGATTGGTAAATGTAGCTGGATAAAGATAAGAGACTGAGATGGCTGGTTGCTGGTGCTTCGTATAGCAGGTGTCGATTTGAGTAATGTGTACAAAATGCAATAGACAAGGATTACTTTCCAAAGGACCATACAGTATGGAGAAATTGTGATAGAGTACTGAGCTTTTAAGCTACCAATGAAGTGTGAGTGATGAGCAATATGGATCACACCTCTACTCACTAATACTGAGTAGTCGATGGCTTGGTGATAGAACTGGTGCCAACTATTTGAACATTTACCTAAGTTGGAAGCGGCCTCAAAAACAGAATTGAAATCGGAACGGTCTTTATTCCTCACTTAACCTGGCTTGGCATTTCCGATGTAGAAGCAATCGAGCAGATGATGTTTTACGAATCGAACCGTAACCTTTCAAATTACCAGGGGATCTCAAAGCTCCCGAAGGAAGATCATTGCCCGAGCTGATAGATGATGGTACCTCTATTTGTTGTAGTGTACTATAGATTATAGAACCTGTGATGACACCGAGGACGAGGTTCCCTTCAATTTCCTTGCATCATCCACCCGGCCAGTGAGAAAGAGAACATTCCAACAAAGGATCACAACCAATCACCAAAAACAATCTCCCGTAAGAGTTCCTCCACAACGAAGTTCTTTTGAAGGTATTTTACGGATGCCTTCGTGACATCTCAGGACATTCCTGGAGTCAACGCATCATGGACCGAATGCAAGACCCGATTACGTTCTGATCGCGGCAGCAACAATGTACTTGATCATGCCCCTTTCCATGTGGTCTTTGTGAAGAGACATTTTGAGGGCAGAAGGTCACTTCGGAAGACGAACCAGAGTCCTGTGTGATAAGAGTACCGAAGCCTATTGTGCAGATTCTAGCGGCACTTCATTCTTCATGGAAGACTCTTTGCTGATGACCCGAGCATTTGAGCCGTTCAAAATGAGCTCTCAATCACCAGGGGTCATGATAAAAACCCTCTGAGAATGTTCGGGGCCGTTGTGATATGAGCTGTCAGTAGAGCTCCAGTACATTGGAACGCCGAATGAAGTGACAGTCTTTTCATGCCCTTGTGGCCAGCGACAGCTATCGGTCGTGGTCGAAGGAAAGTGACGGGATGGCAGCATTGCCTTTCGAAAGAAGCCCTCTTGTTCCTCTGATGAAGACGCTGTAGGAACCGGACCATGCTGTTGACGAGACTGGGTGTATTGGCCGAGAGGAACGCACCACCAGCGTCGCCATCGACTAGCCTGCCGAAGCATATACGAATTGTGGGCTAGAGGGTGGTAGCATCAGTAGAGGGAGAACATCGCTTGAAGAAGTCGCAGCTGCCCCTGAAATGAAACTGATTGGATGGTTCCTTGTCATGCACCCGTCGTACGTGCCTTTAAACGTCAATTGTGTGCTGTGCCATGTGTTTGGCAGCAAGGTCTTGCATCTCAAATCATGTTCCAGTTGTTCGCTAGAGTAACGTCGACCAGGGTGACAATGGCTAGCTAGGACCAACTTGTTTTATGATACCATGGTCGCTCCCAGGCGTCACATACAGGCTACGAGCTTCAGGGACTGCGCTCGCACGGTTGGTTGAGGAATACTGAAGGCAAATCCCTTCCAAGGAAATTCCAGAGATACCGGCCTTATCCTGTCAGTGGGCTGCAGTCGTACCAGGGAAGTAAGAAAGTGGGATTTAGAAGTTGCAGGCGCTGAGAGCTGACGGAGAGGAGACGGGGACAAAGGCAATGACCCAATGACTTCAACCATTTGCTGTCTGGTCCCTCGGTTATAGTCGCGCAGGCGGGTAACAAGAACGAGATGCAGGAGTTGCAAGAGCGAAGAAAACAAGATGCTAGGAATCTTACATTAGCAACTTACGTTAGTATAGCTCGCTGGAGAATGTCCTAAGGGCCACTGGAGTGGCAACTGCTGAATGTGTACCCAGCATCGATACCATTTATGTGTGTTTGGCGCTTGATACTAATGAGATGATATAGGACATGACAGATGCGGACAGATTGGGCAGCGATTATATCATGATATAGCCCCAGCGATACCTTTGGAGTACCGCGGGGCTATGTGGATTGTGGCTGTCTTCTACAGGCCCTGGTTACTTATAGGAGTCTTAACTTTAGGTGTTATGGGTTGAATGGACTTCATGTTAAGGATTTTAGTACTGGTTGTTAAAGTGCTATATATAGATTTGCCTTTATTAATGATATCTATGAAGCCCTATTGGTTATGTAAAGTGTACTGTTTCTCACCACCAGGGGAAAGTCGTGGAATCTGAAGACTGGTGTGAGTATAAGCTTATCAAAAGACTCCTAAACTTAAAGTCATACACCGAACCCTTCCTCCCCCCCCCCTTCCCTTGGCTAGGACTGGGGTTCTTGACTACCCAGGCTTACTATATGATGTAATAGGGAGTGAAAGTTTTATATATAGATATAAATGATGCGACTTATAGAAGATCATGTTATGAAAAAATAATGCTCTGAAAGTATCCCGGTTGACAAGAGGGTTAGCAATTCAATTATGTGTTGCAACCTGGCTCTAGTAGGAAGTAAATTTCAGTTAACTAACATATAAAGTCGTAAAAGGGAGAACATAATCATGCAATACAGCCACCAAACTGGTCTCAGTAACCTTAAAGCCTATAACCCCTTTTAAAGTTTATAGTTCTTAGTTAAACGTCCTATAGAATTGGGATCTAATTTTCTATACCTATTAGACTTGTGTTAGACTGGGGCGTGAAGGAAGGCAGTTAATAAATGAGGCAGGGAAGAATATCATTTTAATCTAAGTAAGTTTAAGTAGTAGATATAAAAAGAAGTAAACAGTTTAATAGAGAAAGATATCCTTTATTAAAAGGATATTAAGGTTAAAGTAAGCCTTAATAACTGTATAGCAGGAGGCTTATAAGACTAAGCTAAGGTTATTATTTATTATTTAAAACTTTATCTAGAAGCATAAAGCTTTAATAAGGCCTTTTATAAGAGTATAAGAGGGTAATTATATTAAATGCTTAGTAATAGCTAGTCTAAAGCTATAGAGGAGGATGTAGCCTTAGATTATTATATTATAGATTAGCAGTATAGGTCAATTGATAATAAAGGTCTCTGAGATAAGCTTAGAGAGGAGGTCTGATATAAAGCGAATTTACAGCTGGAATTAGGGCTGCTATTAGGGCTTAAGGGGTTATTCTTTAAGGTGATGCTAAGATTAAAAGTATAGTTAGGAGTAATAGACTCTACAGTGCTGCATTAGATGTTAGTCTTGATAGAGGAGGTTTAGGTATCAAAGAATGAAGTGTCTTGAACTTCTCAACCTTGGAAGTCTTATCCTTGACCGTCTTATCCTCAGGCGTAATGGGTTGAATGGAGGACTGAGACCCAGTACCTGGGGCTAGGGAGCTGTTTCTTAAAGTGCTGTATACAGACTTGCTTGCATTAATGAAATCTATAAAAGTACTGTAGATTAGAATTAGTATGTGGAACCTTAAGTTTAACATTCATCTTAGTAGAGTGGGAGTAGATTTATGCTAAGGGAAGCTTTCCTAGTTAAGAAGGAAGTATGAGATTGTATTGAGTAGATGAATAAAGTGAGATGTGTGGTGCTAAAACGTGTGCTTCGCGGGCGATGCACGGTGTATGGCTGAGAGCTTCTTCGGTTGACATATGGCATCGGTCGTCGTGCAGAGAACTGGATCTGGATTCTTGAGAGGCGGTGGGTGGCTTAAGAGAAGGAGGAGCGTAGTGTCTAAGAACTGACTGTATGCTCAGGAAGACTGTTGATGTTCTCATTGCAGGCGGCAGTTAGATGTCCACTCGACCGTAGAACAAGTAGAATTCAGATTCTAGTATATGAAGTTAGAATAAATTTCATAAACAGATTCCCAAGACTTGGACCGACTTACCTATACTCTATACCGCTAGGATTGAGATTCGGTCTCAATTTAGAGGAAACTGAGAAGATGTTGAAAGGGGGGCATAGGTCTTGTAGTTTAGGCACAGGAACTTTCGAGACAAACGCAAACTGGTCGGAAGATATTCTCATTCATAGTGCGTCGGCAGCCTCTCCGGGGTGTCTCTTTATCGCCACACTCATTTACAACAGTTGAAGCGTCAAGCCCATCAAAGGCAGTGTATCATCCGCGTACCATGGCTCTTTGACTCAAAGCAATCGACCGTGACAATGTGATTCCGTTGTCGAGGCCATTCTGGCTAGCCTGTAAGGTAAAGACCTTAAGTAATATAAAGATTTTTATATTTATTATAATTTAATTAATTTTTTATAATATTAAATAATTTATAAAGTAAGTAAAAAGTAAATAAATAAATAAATTATTAAGTTATATAATCTTTATTTTTATTAATTATACTTAATAAGGTAGTTTATTAAGTAAACTATTAAGTAAAGTTAATAAGTGTTAAGGCTTGAATAAAATAGCCTATGAATTCGATATAGGTCGAAGGATAGATGACTGTAATAGGTACAGAAGAGGCTGCAGAAGTCGGAGGGAAAAAGGTTGTAACTGTGTTGTAGATAGGCATAAGGTAAGATTTTTAAGATAAAAGTAGATTTGTTGAGAAGAGCGATTTTTTCCGAATTTAATGATATATATTATGTAATAGAAAAGTTGATGAGTTGCTAATTAAAAAGAAGTTCCCTGAGTAGGAAAAACTGGGTCTTATATAGACCTCTAGAAGAGCGGGCATTGTGATTCCCAGAGCGGGGTAGCCTCGATGATGATGAAAAGACTATCACAAAAACCGCCAAAATTCGGAGAAAAATAAGATATACTTTTTACCCAATTTGGAAGGCGCTAGGCTTTAGTATGCTTATAAAGCTTAAATAGGAAAACAGGGTTTTTCGTGGTGTGTCATGAATCATCTAACTGAGGGGTAAAATCTCATATACGTAATCCTCATTATATAATCATCACGTAACCCCCGTCACGTGACTTTCCCTCTAATATTTCCTTAGTAAGAAATATTTAAAGTTTATAGGAAAAAACTTTAATATGTGAAACTTGCTTAATTCTCTACATATTGCTTAGGTAAGCACACCAATCGAAAGTCCTGAATTTTCTTATTATTTTAGTATATATTTTGCCCTGATTAGTTATCTGGAATATAATATATTCCTTAGTTATATAATAAGACCTTTATATAATATTAAGTCTTAATAATAAGTAAAACTAATAAGTAAACTTAATAAATTTACTTAATAAGTTTACTTAATAAACTAGCTTAATAATATTACTTATTAATAATACTTATTAACTTTACTTAATAATTTACTTATTAAGCTTACTTATTAACTTTACTTATTAAATTTACTTATTAACTTTACTTATTAGATTTACTTATTAGATTTACTTATTAGATTTACTTATTAGATTTACTTATTAAATTTACTTATTAAATTTACTAAATATTAGAAAACTCTATTCTCTTTATTATTTAATATGCAATACTAAGAGTTCCTCTTATATATAATTAAAGAAGAAGATTAAGTAGTATTTTAAATCTTAGTTAGATAGTTTTATATCTTATATATTTTATTTAAAGCAGTAATAAGTTCTATATTAGATATAAAGACTAGCTAAAGTTTTTATAGGGCTGTTATTAATATTAGCATAAATATAGCAGTAAGCAATAAATATATAACTTTCTTTTAACTTTTAATTAATTATAGTATAAGATAACTAAAAGAGAAAGTTTAGTAATAGAAGTAGGTAATTATATAGTGCAGCTAAGGTTAAATTTTAATAATATTAAAGGTTTATATATAACCTTAAGGGAAGATAGTTAAGGAATTATATCTTAAATAGCACTATATCTATATATAAGGCTTTCTTAATCTAAGAGGAGTTAATTAATATAAGTAAAAGAGGTAATAATAGATAGTATAAAGAAGCGCAATGCATTTAAAGGGTTTAAAGCTTAAATTCTTAATAGGCACCCTTAGCAGACTAGACCTAATCTGGTGATAGAGATCACCTCACTGCACATTACCTATCTAAACCACTCTCAGGAATGCACTGTGCTGGGATGCGTACTAAATCAAAATACCCCTCTACCGGCGGCCCCTGAGCAGCCACTCGCTGTCGTTGAACGCCGCGAAAATGCGCCACTGACTACTTACATGGGGATTTTACATATTCTTTTCATACTGCTAATCAATTGAAAACACCTATGCAATCCTATAATCATAGATAATAAGTAATGCTCTAGTAACTCTTATGCTTTATTTTATATTCTATAGTAATAAGCTTTTTCTTTATAGAAGTTATATTAATGATAAAGAATGCTACATAATGTAGAGCTAGAAGTTTATTATAATAAAGTAGATATCATGAGGGCCAAGCGCCTGTTTAACCACTACCACTCGCTAGATGCAATATTTAAAGTCGATCATAGTCAAGCAATTCATTCATATAAAGCATATCAATTTCATAATCATACATCGCAATATGATACCTTCTCTGAATGTCTTATTCAAATAGCGCCAAGTCGACCAATGTGAAATCTATTTGAAGATGAAGATTAAGATACATATGATGGCTCGGGATGACAATGCGGTAAACTTAGACCCCTGTTCAATGTGCAATACTGGTCTCAAGTAGTCCCAATCACTTTACATTGCTCTACAGTAGCTTTCCAATTGTACGATAGACCATTCCAGTTGGTGCCCCTTACCAGCAGCTGCCAGGCTTCCTCCACCGTGCTACGACGCCAGGCTGCTCTCAGGAACCAGTAGAAGCTTCACCGGTGCCAAGATGTAACATGTGACTCAAAATGTAGAGACCAATAATCCCTCCACGGGTGTAAGTGAAAGTCTGCTGCTGCTCCGTCAAGCTGCTACATCAATAAATGTGTGTCAATAATTCAGTTGAACTATGTCCTTTGCTCCATTCCTCCATTTGCTTCTACCGGCCACAAGTCCCTCGATCCTTTCCGCCAGAGTTGGCACACAACGGCCAGACGATAAAGCTGATCCTCGTGGTCGACTGTACTTTCGTTAGTAAAGGATAAGAGAAACAAACGGTCAACAAAGAGTGTGGCTAGGCATGATGTACAGCCGGACCTTGGTGGTACCGGTCTTCCCCTCAGTGCCAGCGATGAGCTTGTCGACACCAACACCATCCTCATCTCCCCTAGCAGGATTGATGTTACTGGAAGCAGGCTCTGTAGCTTGCTTCTGAGCAGCTGTGGCCGGTTGCTTAGACCTCTCTGGTGCGGGAGTCTTTTGCTTAGGTACAGGTTACTTAGGCATAATGTCCTCTTCTATGGGTTTATTATTAGCTACCTCTCCTAATAGTGTACTGTTATTAAGGGTTAGTAGTGACTGATATGTTTCTAATTTAGGACTTTTAGGAGTGCTATTAGAGACTATGATAGTGACTTGAGGAGGGCTAGGCCTTTCTGGCTATCCCTGCATATTATTATCTTAAGTGGGCGCCTTCTTGGCTTTATGTAGCTCACTTAATTCAGACTATATACTATTAAGCTGCATCTTTATACTAAGTATAAGCTCTCTTTACTCTTTCTGGCCTTCTAGTATAAGTTTGTATAGCTTGGCATTTTCTTGCTTTAGCAATATGATCTCTAAAGCTATCTACTCTTTATAGAAAGAGGGATATACTGAGGGTATAGGACACCCTAGAGATTGCTGTGATAAAGATAGAATAGGACTATGTGCAAGAAGCATATTAATTCTAGAAGTACTCTATATAGGTTCCTCAGGAGGCATATTAAAACTGAAATTATCTTCTAAGTTATTACCTGTAAAGTCATCCTTATTATTGCGCTTGGGCAGTTAAGGAATAAACTTATCTTCTCTCTTAGATTTATCCTTAATAACTTAATAATAATGAAGTTTTTTAGGTTAATAAGATATTTCTGGCTTAGACTTATTATCTTCACTATTACAAGTATAAACTGAGTCCTGTAAGTCTAGGTCTTTATTATCTCTATATAATGAAGAGTCTGGCTTACAGGTTCCCTTTATAAGTCTTATATGTTAAAATACGCTCTTTTAAGTAATCTTATAGATAAGGGAGAGTTCCTTTATTCCAGGTAAGTCCTATCTAAAGGTCTCCGCCTTCTAACCTTATAAAGCCTCTTTAACGCTATAGTTCTACTTAGGCCTAAGGTTAGTAGAATCTAGAGCAGCTATAAGAAGTTTCAGGTTATAGATTAAGACTGGTAAGACTAGAAGGCTAAGTAGCCTTTTAAATTCTTCTTTAGGCTTAGTATTAAGTTATTTAGAGGTAAGCTTACCTATTTAGTAGAAAAGATCTAACTACTTACTAAGTAACTCTCTACCCTCTAAAATATATTCCCTTTCTAATACATGCATTTTATAATATAAGCAGGGTAAGCTAACATTAGCCTTAAAGCAGCATTTAACTTTACTATATATATAGTTAAGAGCTAGATAAGGCTTATTTAGTTAGCTAGTCTATAGACATTTATCGCTAAGGCGATAGATAGCTGTCTATTGCAAGGCTATAGCAAATAGATCTATATTTAACTCCTAAAATGGATATTCTATAAGGGCTATAAAGTCATTATAGAATATATTAGAGTAGATCTATTAATTTCCTAAGCTATTAGGTAACACTGCATAGTACTAAAGGCTATAATATAGAGAGAAGATCTTAATTAGTATTAACTTAAATAGTATAAGGTAAACCTTAAATATAGTTAATAGTAAAGAATATTATACTAATATAAACTGCATAGAGGTGGCCTTTTAAATAGACCATTCCTATTTAGCATTAATCGCATTATTATCTTTAGGATCCTAAGAGTTAACATGCTATAAGATAGTTTTGCAGTAAAATGCATCTAAATTATTACCTATTTTTCTTAGTAGGGGATTTTCTTAAGCCATTCTCCTAGCTTGCACCCGGTTTATGGTAGTAGAGTGAGCTTGTAAAGTCTAGTCTGCCTTTTTTAGCTGACCTTTCCTCTTAGCAGCAGGCTTATCCTCATAGCGGCTCGAGGCATATCTCTTATTTCTTTACGTGTCGCTTATCTTATATTATTATTGCTTTTGTAATTACATAATAATAAGAATAATAAGTGTTAATTAAGAAGGAAAAGAGAGCATATAAGACTACAGTTAATATATATAAGAGAGTAGAGTGCTAGCTATTAAGATTATAGTAAGGTAAGGTAAAGATATTTTTATTTATATATAATACTAAACTTTTATTTTAAAATATAAACTTAATTATTTAAATTTAATTTTTTATTTAATAAATTTAATAAACTTAATTAAATAAATACTTAACTTAATTATTAAAACATTAACTTAATTATTTAAACTTAATTATTTAAAAGTTAACTTAATTATTTATTTAATTAAATTAAGTAATTATTTAATTAAGTTTATTTTTAAAAAATTAAGTTAAGTAATTAAGTTAATTAAATATATACTTAACTTAATTAACTTAATTAACTTAATTATTTAAACTTAATTATTTACTTAATTAACTTAATTATTAAAAATTTAACTTAATTATTTACTTAATTAAATTAATTATTTACTTAATTAAGTTTAAATAATTAAGTTAATTTTTTAATAATTAAGTTAATTTTTTAATAATTAAGTTAACTTTTAAATAATTAAGTTAACTTTTAAATAATTAAGTTAATTTTTTAATAATTAAGTATAAATAATTAACTTAATTTTAAAATAACTAAGTTTAAATAATTAAGTTTAAATAATTAAGTTTAAATAATTAAGTTTAATAATTAAGTTAATTAAGTAAATAATTAAGTTAATTTTTAAATAATTAAGTTTATTTTTAAATAATTAAGTAAAAATAATTAAGTTAATTAAGTTAATAATTAAGTTAATAATTAAGTTTATTTTTAAATAATTAAGTTAATTATTTATACTTAATTATTAAAAAATTAAGTTAATTAAGTAAATAATTAAGTTTAAATAATTAAGTTAAATAATTAAGTTAAATAATTAAGTTAAATAATTAAGTTTATTTTTAAATAATTAAGTATAAATAATTAAATTACTTTTTTAATAATTAAGTTAATTACATAAATAATCTAATAAAAGTATTAAGTTATTATAAAATAAATTATAAATAAATTATACTTAATTAATTATATTATTTTTAAAATACTTTATTAGCGCTCGGCGCCGTCTGGCTCTTCACGCATCTAGGGATCCCGCGTAGGTAGTTGAGTATATAGTGGTTGCGCAACCGTACCACCCAAATTGAATCTAAGCTCAGATGTCGGCAAGTCTTGTCAAGCCAGTGACAGTCTTCTCGGTACTTGGCGCTATTGAGCTAACCCCATGCGTTCTGTTGCGATTGTTGCAGTGCCGTGGTCTCGCGAGAAAGCTCGGTATTCCACCAGTGCTGCTTCGTGAGTCTTTGGTGGTAGTCTGATTGACCTTCTTGGTGGATTCAATAACTGCGCGCGTGGGTTGTCAATGAGACGATGCGAGATGAATTGGGCGGAGCTCATGTGAGATAGCATCATCGGGGGCGCCTCTCTGAGAATGGAGAAAGAGACTATCCAAGGGTCAGAAGGGGCTGGAATGCACAGTTCCAGAAAACCTCAATCACTCGCATACCACCCCAAACCGTCAATAAACCCAAAAACCCCGCAGTTATAATATTAGTATTAGTAGTAATAAAGGGCAGAATTAATTACACTATATAGTATATAATTAGTTTATAATTATAAAGATTAGCTAAATATTAGTATACTATTAGTATAAATAGAAAATATCTTTTTATATATTATATATTCTTTTATATATTATATATCTTTTTATATATTATATATATTTTAATATATTATATATCTTTTAATATATAATATATAATATATTTTATTATATATTATATAATATATTTTATTATATATTATATATTTTTTATATATTATATATCCTTTTATATATTATATATCCTTTTATATACTATATATATCTTAATATACTATATATATCTTAATATATTATAGATATTTTAATATATTATATATATCTTAATATACTATATATAATAAAATATACTATATATAATTTAATATACTATATATAGTAATATATACTATATATAATTTAATATACTATATGTAATTTAATATATTATATATAATTTAATATACTATATATCTTTTAATATATTATATTTCCTTTTATATATTATATTTCCTTTTATATAATATATATTTTATATTATATTATATATCTTCTTATATACTATATATCTTATAATATATTATATTTCCTTTTATATATTATACTTCCTTTTATATATTATATATTATATATTATATTATATATCTTTTTATATACTATATATCTTTATTATATTCTCTTTTATATATTATATTTTCTTTTATATATTATATTTCTTTTTATATATTATATTTCTTTATATATATTATAACCTTAAAACTAGTATTATATAGGGAATAAAGACCTAGCTTTATCTTAAGTTCTATATCTTAAATAATAAATAAGAGATATTTCTCTTTTAAAAGCATCTTCTAGATGCCTTCTAGTATACTAGTCTTAAGGCAGTATATTAGGATCTTAAGGCTGCTAAATTAAGCGCTTAAGTAGCTACATATAGCATTTAACCTTTTATAAAAATTAATAAAGAAGTTATAAAGGTATTATTAATTAGGTTAATATAACTTAATATAATAAATCTAGTAAGATAAGATTAAAGATTAAGCTGCTCTCTTTATAATTATAAATTCCTTAATATTATAGCTTTAACTTTAATAAAAATTATTTTATTTTAAATGCTTTTTTTACTTATAAACTTATATACTTAAAATAATAAGTTTAATTATTAATTAAAACTTATTAATATCTTATTTATTATTTCTTTATACTTTAAATAATTAAAAAGAATAAATTACTTAATATTTAAAGTATACTATTTTTTTATAAAAGTATATTATTTTTTTATAAAAGTATACTATTCTTATATAAAAGTATACTATCTTTAAATAAAAGTATACTGTTTTTATATAAAAGTATACTGCTTTTATAAAGTATAGTATTTTTATAAAGTATACTATTTTTATATAAAAGTATACTATTTTTATAAAGTATAATATTTTTATATAAAAGTATTTTTTTTTATTTTTTTTATTTTTTTTTAAGTTTATATATTAGCCTTAAAAGGTATCTAAGTATCTTTAAAATCTATTATAATTTAAATATTACTTACCTTCTAGGTAGTAAAGCTTTATTAAATTAATATTATTAAGTTAGCTACCTTAATTATAGCCTAAACCTAACTGCACTCAAGCCAGCTAGAGAGCCTTGCTCTTCAGCTAGGCTAGATCTTGCAACCCACTTCAAACATCTCGGGAGTGCCAACGGCGGTCTGATGACCTGGCGTGTGCTTGGCAGCAAGGTGTTGCATCAGGAAGTGATGTACCTATATTTTGCTGGCTTGTGGCCCTGGATACGTCGGTAAGGTACAGTGGACGCTCTTCGGAGTGTCAACCTCAGGTGTAATGGGCTAAATGGTGCTAAGCTTGGTGTTCGAGTGGGCACGCTCGGCATGCGATGCTCACCTATATGTGTGCACTGTTTCGGAGAAAATGAACTGACTGATATATTGTAAGCCTTTTTGCCCCGCAAATCTGGTAGGGGTAACCAACTAGAATGGTCTATCATACAATTGGAAGCCTAATCTAGAGCAATGCTAAGTGAATGCAACTACATAAGACTAGTAATGAGGATTGCCTATGTAACAGGGATTAAAGTTTACCGCATTGCTACATTAAGCCATCGTATAGATCTTGGTCTATATCTTCAAATAAATTTGACATTAGTTAACTTAGCCTTTTTTTTAGTGAGACGCTCTAGGGAGGGAGCAATGCGAGGTACAATGCGATCATCATGAAATTGACACGCTTGATATGAACTGCTTAAGTACGATCGACTCTGAACATTTCAACTACCGAGCGATAGTGGTTAAACAGGTGCTTGACCTTCATGATATCTACTTTCATGATAAACTTCCAGCTCTATATTATGTAGGATTCTCTATAATTAATATAACTTCTATAAAGAGGGAGCTTGCTACTGTAGAATATAAAATGAAGTATAAGAATTACTAAAGCATTACTTATTATCTATAATTATTAGATTATATAGGTATTATTAATTAATTAGTAGTATAAAAAGAATATATAAAATCCCTATATAAGTAGTTAGTAGTACATTTTTATAGCATTTAATGCCAGCAAGGTTATACATTAAATAGTCTCTCGGCTAATAGCCCTGTTCAGCGCTCCTGCTACTGATCCAAATTGAAGGTACCTTAGTTACTTACAAGCAGCTAAGCTATTAGTCATTTTAGCGCTCTCTTGCAGGTTCTATCCTCCTGTCAGGACTAAGTTTTATGAGGGCGGTGAGTTCAGTTAGCCAGTAGGGCTTTGCTGATCTAATAAGCTCTCCTGGCTCTTTAGTGGGTGTTAGTAGCTGCTCAGGGGCCGCCGGTGGAGGGGCATTTTGATTTGGTATGTAACCCAGCATAGTGCATCCCTAAGAGCGGTCTGGGTAGGCACTGTGCAGTGAGGCGATCTCCGCCGCCAGATTAGGTCTAGTCCACAAAGAGTGCCTATTAAGAATTTAAGCCTCATCCCTTCCAATTCACTACGCTTCCTTACGCCATTCACTTTCATATCTTTCACTTATACCACTTGACTCCTCTTGGGCCTAGGCAGTCTTAAATACAGACGTGGTGCTACTTCAGACCTGATTCCTTTACTATCTTCACTCAACGTTACGCATAAACCTCCAACATCATTGAAATCCGATCGTCAGTGGCACCACACGGCTACCTACTCCCATTACTAACCATACTCTATCACTCATCGGAGCGCCATGATTAATCATAGGTCAAAAGAAAGCTGTACGTTTATCGCTTACTGCTATGTTTACCCGCTGACGTTGACAATAGCCCCATGAAAACCAGCCAGTCTTTGCACTTGATGTGGAGTCTATTACCGCTCCAAACGATACCCACGAGACATGATACCATCCAACCAAGATTCAAGATACTGTCTAATCTCTTTCTTCTCTCATACGGAAGGGGAACTCTTGGTATCGCGTGTTGGTTGATGAGGGGAACATAGTCCTCACCGCCTATGGTCCACCGAGTGGCCTTTACGACCGGGTCCCATTGCCACGTTCGATGTATTTGAGTCAAAAAACCATGGCACGGGGACGATACACGGTCTTTGATGGGCTTGACACTCCCGCTGTCGTCCATGAGTGTCGCCATAGAGAAACTCCCCGAAGAGACTGCCGACACAGTGGATGAGCATATCTTCCGAACAGTTGACATTGATCTCGAAAAGGTCTAAGCCCCAACCCGAAGACTTGTGCCCTCCTCCTTCGACTGCTTCTCAGTTTCGTCTAAATCGAGACCCCGCCTCAATCCTAGCGGTACAAAGTCAGTCCACCCTTTGGAGTCTATTTGTGGAGTTTATTCTGACTTCATGTATTAGAATCTGAATCTCACTTGCCCCCCTGATCGAGAGCGCGTCCAACTGCCGTCCACAACAAGAACATCAACAGATTCCTGAGCAACCGGTCATTTCTCCGACACTACGCTCTTACTTTCGCCGCCTTTAAAGAATGGAGCGACAGTCCTGGGACGAAGCCGACAGGGACGTGGTTCTTCCGGAACTTTAAACTTTGTCTAAGTCCTTCGACTGATGTTTTGTGCCAATCGGAGATACTCCCAAAGAAATGCCGCCAATCCCTGCGAAGCACACATTTCTTCGCCGCACATCTCCGTCTCATTCATGTCCTCAATACAATCTCACACTTCTTTCTCAACTATCAATCTCGCCTCAGCATAAATCTGCTCCCACTCCATCGAGTTGAATGTCGAACTCAAATTCCACGCGTCAACTCAGATCTACAGTGCTTTGTAGTATTCATCAACGCGGCCAAGTTTGTATACAGCTCTTTAAGGACCAGCTCCCCAGCCCCGATACTGGGTCTCAGTCCTCCATTCAGCCCATTACACTTGAGGATGTGACTCCCGAGGTTAAGAAGTTCGAGACACTTCATTCTTCAACACTTAAACCTCCTGTATTGAGACCAACATCTAACGTGGCACTGTAGAGCCTACTACTCCTGACTATACTTTTGATCTTGGCATCAGCTTGAAGAATAACCCCTTAAGCCCTAATAACGGCCCTAATTCCAGCTGTAAATTAGCTTTATATTAGACCGCCTCTCTAAGGTCATACTAAAGACCTTTGCTATTAATTAATTATGCTGCTGAACTATAATACATTAATTTAAGCCTATACCCTTCTCTATAGCTTTAGACTAGCTATTGCTAAGCATTTAATATAATTACTCCCTATACTCTTAGAAAAGGCCTTACTAAAGCTTTATACTTCTAGATATTATTTTAAATAATTAATAATAACCTTACTTTAGTCTTATAAGCCTCCTACTATATAATCTTTAAGGCTTACTTTAACCTTAATATTCTTTTAATAAAAGATACCTTTCCCTATTAGACTGTTTTCTTCTTTCTATGTCTATTACCTAACCTTACTTAGACTAATATAATATTCTTCTATGCCTTATTTATCGACTGCCTTGCTTCCTTTATGCCCCAGTCTGACATAAGTCTAATAGGTATAGAAAATTAGACCCCAATTCTGTAAGATGCCTAACTGAGAACTACAAACTTTAAAAGGGGTTGCAGACTCTAAGACTATTTAGACCAGTTTAGCTACTATCCTGAACAATTACATCCTCCCTTCCTCAACTTCATACGTCAGTCAACTAACCTTTACCTTCCATCAGCCAGGACGCGACACCTGACTGAATGCCAACCCTCTTGTCACCCGAGACACTCTTAGAGAATTGTTTATTCATGACATGATCTTCTGCAACTTGCATTATTGCCATATGTATACCAAACACTCACTCCCCATCACATCATACTGTGAATCTGGGAAGTCAAGAACCTCAGTCCTAGCCAGGGGGGGGACTTGGTGTATGATCCTTTTGACAAGCTTAGACTCACACCAGTCTTCAGATTTAACGCCTTTGCCCTGGTGGTAAGGAACAGTCCAATTTGCATGACTAACAGCGCTTTAAGGATCTCATTAATGAGAGTAAGTCTGTATACAGCACTTTAACGAGCAATTCCAACAGCCTTGACATGAAGTCCATTCAGCCCATGACACCTGAGGTTAAGACTCCAATGAGTAACCAGGGACCTTTACAAGACGGCTACAACCCACATAACTCCGTGGTACTCCAAAGCTGTCGCTGGGGACATGTTACGATTCTATCGATGGTTAATCCGTTCGCATTAGTCATCTCCTCCATCATCTCCTTGGTATTAACATCACCAAACACACAACAATGGTATTAACAGTAGGTACATATTCAGCACTTACCATTCTAGTGACCCTCAGGATATGCTCTAGTAAACTATTCTAAGGCAAGTTACCAATGCAAGATTCCCAGCGTCTTGTTTTCTTTGCGCTTGCAACTCCCCCATCTCGTTTTTATCATTCGCCTGCACAACTACAACTGAGGGACAGCAAATGGTAGACAGCATAGGGTCATTGCCTTTGTCCCCGACTCTTTCTCTGTCAGCTCTCAGCATGCAACTTCTGCATCCCGCCTTGATAATTCCGGGCCGTTGTCTCCGAAACTTGATTGTTAGGTATGTGCTTTCAGTGTTCCTTAGTCGACCGTGCGAGCGCAGTCTACGAAGCTCGCGACCCGTTTATGCTGCCTGGGCGAACCAAGTTCCATAGAGCAAGTCGGCGCCTACTGGCCATTTTGACCGTTCCTGGTCGACCTCACTCCGATAGACAACTAGAATATGATTTGCCGACGCAGGATTTTGCTGTCAAATACATATCACATTACACAATTAACATTTAAAGGCACATATGACAGGACCATAGCAAGCAACCTTCCAATCAGTTTCCCTTTTCTTCAAGGAATTTGCTCCCTCTCGTGGTTCTACCGCCATTTTAGGCCACAGTCAGTATATGCTTTAGCAAGCTAGACAATGGTGACGCTGATGGAGTTTCACCTGCAAACACACCCAGTCCCGCCAACACCATGACCCAGTTCCTACAGCGTCGTTAATTCGGGGAGCAAGACGGCGTCTTTCAGAAGGCAATGTCGCAATCCCGCCACTGTCCCTCGACTCCTGGTGATGTAAAGCTCACCTTGGACGGGTCATATGCCCAGGTCATCACTAGAAAGAGTCTTCCATGAAGAAGGGAATGCCGCCAGTATCTACGCAATAGGCGTCAGTACTCTTCTCTCACAGGAGGCTAGTTCGTCTCTCGGAGTGACCTCCGTCATCAAAATGTCTCTTCACAATGACCACATGGAATGGGTCATGATCAAGTACATTCATTGTTGCTACCGCGATCAGAACGCAATCAGACGTCACAGCAGTGCATGATGCGTTGACTTGAGGAATGCCCCGAGATGTCACGAAGGCGTCTATAGCTTACCTTTAAAAAGAACTTAGTTATAGGGGAATTCTTACTTAAGCTTGTTTTTTAGTAATTAGCTTTAACTCCTTAAGTATTTATTTCTTTATTAACTAGCTAGATAATATAATAAGATTTAAGGAAATCTTATTTTAAATTTTATTTTATATTTTATTATATATAATATAATAAGTATAAATATTATTATATTAAAAATTATATATTATAATAAAAATTATATAATATATATAATTAAATATATCATATATAATTAAATATATTATACATAATTAAATATATTATATATAATTAAATATATTATATATAATTAAATATATTATATATAATTAAATATATTATATTACCTTAAATATATTATATATAATTAAATATATAATATATAATTAAAAATACTATATATAAATAAATATAATATATAAAATTAAATATAATATATAAACTTAAATATATTATATTAAATTAAATATATTATATAACTTTTATTATATTATATAACTTTTATTATATTATATAACTTTTATTATATTATAATACTTTAAATATAATATAATATTCTTAATATAATATATAAAATTAAATATAATATATATTATTTTATTTTATATTATTTTATAATTTTTATAATTATTAAACTATTTTATTTAACTTTATAAATAAAATTATCCCCAGTTTAAACTACTATTTATTTACTAATATTACTTTATCTGCAGTTCTTAGATATAAGGTTAATTAGTTACGTGCCGAGGCACGTGCATTTAATTAATAGAGTTATTATTAACTTCAGGTTATTTTGACTTTTACTAACTAACTTATACAAAAGTTAACCTAATTCCTTTAAACCTTTAAACCCTGCTATTACCCCGCCTTTATCTTAGAACTCTATTTACAGATACGCTTTAATTGCATATAAGCAGGAGTATACAGCATATATATTTAGTCTCTATAATTACATTCTTAAGCTACTCTTTATATAAGGCTAAGTTACCTATTAATACAGTAAGGAAAGCTACCCCTTTTATATTAAGAGGTAAGCCCTTCTTTATAGCCCTTTCTAGCTTCTTTAATCTAAATAGCTCTATAGCTAGCTAAACTAAATAAATATAATAACTTAGGTAAGCTAAGTCTATATAATTAATTAAGTTAATTAAAATGTAATTAAAAATAGCTATCTTAATTAGGCTAAATAGGCTTCTTAATAAGAAGTTTTTTATAATAGCTATAGCTATTATATAAATCTTATAGTAATCTTTCCTCTTAGCCTAACCTAGTATTAATTTAATTGCATTAATAAGATTATAGTTAGTTATATAATAGCCTTAATTAAGCTCTAGGCTCTTGCATATAGGCATCGTGTTAGTGGCTATAATTAATATTAGCAACTATAACTAACAGGTCAGGGAACGTACTTTATAATAGATATACCAGGCGTAGTATTCTTTTAGATGGGGTAAAGGAAGAAGGTTAATACAGCTGCTAAGGGGTAAACCTACAGGCAGTATTTATACTGCTTAATTAAGGCAGCAATTACGCTATAGAGGCAGATAAACCTTCTCTAATTTTAACTTCTATAATTCTAGCTTACTATAAGGGCCTTATTATTTAAGCCTTTAATTAAAAAGTTAGAAGCTTAATAGCCTTATATAAAGCTAATAGCAATAAAAAAAAAATAAATAAATAAAATTATTAAATTAAAAATATATTATTAATAAAATATAATTTTAAATATTATTATTTAATAAAGTTTATTTTATATTTAAACTTTAAAAAGAAGTAACTATATAAATATAAGATATTTTTTATTTTTTATATTTAATTTATAAATATTAAAATTAAATTAATATATTATAATTTTAATTAATAAATAAGTAACCTCTAGTAGTAATATAGCCTTTACTTATTATTTATAGTTACTTATAATAATAAGATAGATAACTTCTATTTACTTTAAATATTATTAATATAATTACACCTATTAACTCTACGTTCTTTATAAAGGTTACTATACATCTAAAACCATTTACGCATATCATAGAAGAGGTTAGCTACCTAGTTGAGCATGATGATGAACTGGACGAGGTGGTGTCAGGATCATCCTTGAGGCAGGCGATGCAGTCGATAAGAGATGTGACTGGCTCACTACCACCTTAACAGGGCGCGGTGGGCTCGGTATCGCCACTGGTAGACATCGTGGTGGTTGGGCCAGTCTGGCCATTGAGATGGACGCTCCCCTTGATGGGATTGAAGCACCGCCAGATAAATGACCAGAGGAAGAGCGTCGTGGATGAGGCCAGGCTATGGCGCCCGATCCCGGGTGCGGTGGTCAGATTACCCTCAGGTCTGGCAAATCATTTATTGCGGCAACAGCGACTTGCTGTAGTCAAGTCACTATCAACGCGATTGCCTCCGCTGGTTGTTCTTTTTTTCTTTCTCAAATACAAACAAACAATGAATCAAATCACTACCACCACCATATCTGCCAACCAGATCAACACCGCCGCTCCCGCTCAGGGAGAATCTATCGAGGCTTTTGTCAAGCGCTTCAAGCGGGAGACTGGCGCTACCCATGTAAACTTCACCATGACTCCTATCCTGCCTGCTAAGTTGCAGCATATCTAGTATTGCCATGCCATGCTAATCATCAAATCCAGTGACAACCTGCCACCACTAGTGCCGCCACCTCTGGCGGTACTAACTCTATCCCTACCTCTAGCAGACTGGTGTCAACCAATTCATTGCCGACATCAAGGAGAAGACTGGTGCCACTAGTGTTCAGTTCACGCTCACTCCCAACTACCCTTGTTTTTTCACACCATAATAATGAGTATACAGCCAACAACAACAACTAGATCGATTGAGTGGTTGTCACGTGCCATGCCTGGCGGAAAGGATTGAGCCGACCGGTGTCGGGTAGTGGGGAGTGGTGCGAATGGAGCAAATGCCCATTAGTTGACGGATCGGTTTGACAGAACAGAAAAGGCTCCGATTCATCCTCGGTTAATGCATTATCATTTCCTCAGCTTTTGCGCCAACAGTCCCTGCCACCACCGTCGATACCGTCCAGTCTGTCGAATAGGCTACTATTTCCACCTGCCGTCCCAGCTTGTTTCCTCAGGGCTACGCGGCGCACAGGTATTCGAGGGAATCTTACTTGAGTTTGTGCTGGAAGGTATCAGCCAGAAAGCTCTGTCGTAACATCAACTGACTGTGATAGTGTCTCCCTTTGGTAAGGTCGAGAAGATTCGAAAGGACTTTGTAGAGCCAGATCTCGGGAGCAAGTTTTGGGATTGGACCATGGAGCAGGTGAAGCTGTACATGTAGTTGCGCAATAGTTGTAACAATTGAAACATTGCTTCGTCGCGTCACTTAGAGGGCATCTAACTTGTTGTTCCCTCCGGGGGCTCCTAGCGGAGAGCTCTTCCTCGCTGCGCTCGCGTGACTTGAGGGATACTATGACGCGATTTGACAGGTTGGGGCCTCGACGTTTAATGGACACATTTACACGGCTTATTGATCCCATATGATTTGAATGACATAATTAGAGACCGAAGTAAAGAGTCAGGACTTCGAACTCCATTGCTTAGTGCGGTCGTCGGAGCTGCCGTGATGTGTGAGCGACGTTTCGAACCTTGGGGAGAGGAACCACGGTCAATTGAAGAATTCCGATTCTATGAGAGAAGCTGAAGTCGCTTCTCGACGTCATTCTGATTGGATGCGGAGCTGCTGCTGTTGAACTGGACTGCAAAGGCTTGCTCAAGGCGCAACTCGCGTCTGAGCGGTGGGGTTGCGATCGGGCATTGCGGCCGCATTCTTCGTACTAGACAGCAAAATGCGGACTACGTCTGAGTCCAGTGTTACTTGGTTAATCCACTTCCTTCTGTCTGATTAGCCAATGCATTGTTATTAAACGCTCGCCCTGAGCTGATGCTCCAACAAAAGCATCAACAGACTTCGGCTCAATCAGATTGTTCCAAACGCGCGAGCTATTCACAGCAATGGCACTCAGAACATTGGTTGTCGGTGGCACAAGCGGCATTGGCCTGGCTCTGGCCCACCACGTTGCTGCGACCTCCAGGGCTGTCGTCACCGTCTGTGGTCGTACCAAACCCGCCAACTTGCCATCAAACATTGAGTTTTCACTAATTGAAGCTACTTCAATGCGCGGAATCAAGAAATGGGCCGACAACTTCAAAGATAGTCTCGCGGGGGATCAAATTGGCTTGCTGATCCTGTCGCAAGGAACTTCAAACTTTGCCGGCCGCGATGAGACCAACGAGGGCATTGACCGCAAAATGGCGCTTCACTATTACGGCCGGCAACTCATTGTGCGTGAACTGACCCCGGTTCTTACACAAGATGCAAAGATCCTGTTCATCTTGAATGGAAGGGAAGGGTCTCCGGCTCATATAAACTGGAACGATCTCGACCTCAAAACAAGCTACTCTATGAGCATGGCTGCTCAGCAATGTGCGACTATGCTCGACATCATGGTCCAACATTACGCCGCGATACAGAAGGGAGACTACAAACGGCACTATGCACATGTGTATCCGGGAGGAGTCTTGACTGGCCTTACAAGAGCCTGGCCATGGTATATGAGAGCAGGTGTCAAGGTGGTTGGCCCCTTGATCGCTGTGAAGCCCGAGACGTGTGCTCAGCTTCTGTTGGGGAATCTGGACAAGGTCACGGGTGAAAGAGAGAGGGAAGGGTATTTTTGGAGTAATATCGATAGCGATGGGAGTGTCATCGAGAACAAGGCTGTCTGGAGCCAGAGCCGAAGGGATTGTCTTGCTGAGCATACATGGACAACTATCGATGGTGCTCTTGGCAATAGCCGATGATAGTCAGACTTACCTCGTCATAATCAGAGTGTAGTAATCGTCCGACACATTAAATTTCCAACCTTTATCAAATCTAACTCGGTTCTTTGCGGCGAATACGAGTTGTCAACTACACAATTCATAATGTATTTCCTTGGACATGCGTTCAGTTTGCCCAGAGTATCTAGAAGAACGTATACATGAAGCCAGATTTGGCTTGTTCCATCGAATTCCCGAACGTACTATCACTATAAACCCGAACTGTAGGGACCTAGAATGATGAGAGGTGAGTAGGCTCTGGTTGCAAATAGATCACGGTTCCACGTAACCTCGAGACTCGCGATTCTCAGCCACCTCCGAACGCGTCACTTATATTCGAATCTCCGCAACGGAGATAGGGTTGTATACTATACCGTAGCTTCTTGGATCGGATCTCACGGATATGACTTCGGCCGCCTTTCCCGCACTCTGCGGATGCTATACCAGGTGCAGGGACTCAGCCTCCCGCAGAAATGAAAGTACAGAGAAATGTTCAACATATAAGTGCTCTAAATCCTCCGTATTGTATACTCCCAATTCCAGTCATCCACTTCGCATCAGGACCTTGACTAGAATTCCATCATGGTAGCCAACCTCACTCTTCCCGCCACTATGCGAGCTCTCTTGCTCACAGGCCTATACAACGTCACCGTCCAAGACGTTGCAGTTCCAAAGCTCGTCTCTCCAACTGACGCCATCGTCAAGTTGACCACAGCTGGTATATGTGGTTCAGATCTTTATGCCTATCGAGGATTCTCTCCAGACCAGGACCCTTATGTTCTTGGGCACGAAGGCATTGGCTACGTTGTGCAGACGGGTAGTGGCGTCTCGATCGGAGACTACGTTGTGATCCCTGACAATTTTCACCACGGACAGCTGGAGATGCAGCCTACGTTTCCTGTATCCTATGGAGGCGGGGTGCAATCTCCAGGTGTATCAGGCCTTCAGGGTATGACATCGCGTCACTGAATGTTCAGATGCTGATATCGTATCTAGCGGAGTATGCTATCGTCAAAGCTGCCGATGCCAATCTGTTCCGCCTCCCCATCCACCGGAACGAGACCAATGAGTCGCTAGAACAGAGTTACCTCATGACAGGAGACATCTTTTCTACTGGATGGACAGCAATCACTTGGTCTGGCTTCGAACCAGGTGATTCAGTCGCCGTCTTTGGTGCAGGTCCTGTTGGTCTGATGGCAACATACAGCGCTCTGCTCCGTGGTGCCTCTCGCGTCTACACAGTAGATCATGTCCAGGAACGTCTCGATGTCGCCAAGTCCATCGGCGCCATACCCATCAACTTTGCGGAATCCGACCCTGTCACTCAGATCATGAAGCTTGAACCGGCTGGTGTGAAGCGAGCTGTAGACTGCGTTGGTCTAGAAGCTCTCAACAGCAGCCTCTCGTTTGAACCGTCGATCATCGTTCGGCAGATGGTAAATGTGACGGGCTTTGAGGGAGGACTGGGCCAGGTTGGAGTGCATGCGTACACGCCTGGCACTCAAGCCGCTTTGGACCATCCACAGCTCAGCGCTGACATTACTTTTCCTGCCACGAGCTTCTGGACCAAGTCGCTTCGGCTTCAGGCTGGTATTGTGCAGCCGTATCGGATCGCGCCGCAGCTCATCAACCTAATCTCAAGTGGCGTCGCAAATACGAGTTTCATAACGACGGCGGTGATTAACATTGAGGATGCGCCTGAGTATTATGAGCGGTTCAACCGTACGGAAGAGGTCAAGGTTCTTATTTCCTTCTCTCGTTGATTCTCGTTGCCGACGGACTAAGCCTCGAGTCACCATGTTCCAGTACTTCTATAGCCAGCAGAACGCTACCCGTTTGTTTAATCAGTCTTTATTAAGATCAAATGTATTTTCATGTCTATTTACGCTTCAGTAATTATTATAAGTCACCCATGTCATCAAATCGTAATCTGCCCATCCTCTTTTCGCATCCTCTGCAAGGCCTCGTCATCGACCCTCCAAACACCTTTTGTCTCATGATCATGAAGCTTCCATTTTGTCCCTTGAGCCAATTGATGAAAGGCTTGATGCTCATCACCCGGTAAACTCCGGAACAACAACGGCTCCCACGTCTTTCCATGCAATTTCTCATCTCTCCTCTTTTGCCGTTGCGCCTCTTCAACTTCATGCTTCGCGTGAGATGCATCCCGGTAATTGCCCTGTTCTAGAGCTGATATGACTTCTCCCCATGCCCTTCTTGACTCTCGGGGATCTTGCACCTCAACTGGATCGATATGCATGTCTGCAGATGTCTCTGGGTCAACAGTATATGTTTCCAACAGCTTTCCTTTGCTGTCTGTAATCTTCCATCCCTCGCTCCAGACTCCCGATAGCTTGTAGCAATGCTTCTTGGGCTCATCTTTGTGATACACCCTCGCCTCGAAGCAATTTCTCTTGCCTCGAAAGATACCAGCGCCAGAAAAGTCGATCTCCGAGACATATCCAGAGCTAGACACAATTGTGTATGTGCCGATAATCTCTGGGTAGAGACATGCCGACAGAAAGCCCCGTACAGTGACGTCTGTTAGAGGAACCAGGTAATCCTCATCAAACTTGTCGAGGTGTATAATAGCGTGTCCCATTTGCCGAATATTTATGTTTCCATTAAATGTCATCTCAACTCGTCCATAACCATCCGCTCTGATTCCATCTGCAGAAATATGCATCGCAGTGATTGGTGGATGATGGCTAACCTGCTCAACTACCAACTTGGTATCAATGTCCCCCTCGCTCCAAGAAGCAAGGAAGAGTTCGCCAAGGAAAGCGTTGAGAGGTTTCTTGATGCTGACATTTGGAGCACCTGCAACGTACAATTGACTTCGGAGGCCTGCCAAGAATAATTGCAGGACCGAAAGACTTCGTTTCGCTGGATCGAGTTCTTTCGTCGGTGCTGTGAAGAGTAAAGGCTTCTTTGCCCAGCTTCCGGGATTCTCGACAACTGAAGATGGTGCGAGAAAGAATGGTGGAGCTGTGACATTTGCGAGATCTAAGTCGCTTTTTAATGATGATAAAAACTAAACTGTTAGAGAGGATTGTGGCTGTTGATTAGATTCATACCTTGGCCAGGTCAACGAAGCGTCTGCCCATTGACTTGGGGTCATCGTGAATAGTTCTCTGAGTTCTTGAAATCGGTTCCATTTTGATTTGCAATTATTTACCACCTCTGTTTGAGAAACTTCTCAATATAAATACCAAAACTCTCGTCTCATCACATGCTTCAATTGCGTTTCAACACAGCCCCGTCTCACTGGGTCAAACTCGCTACACGTCAAGTCGGCCGCCAAAGTTTCAATGCCTGTCTCATCAAAATCAAGCCAATCAGAGTGCGCCCGGAAGCTGAATTCATCCGATTTTTGAAACGGGAGAATTGTTTGCCGCCGGGAACTCGAACTACCGGCGACCAGCCTCGAATTGTTCTAGCTCATACGTCATCCTTGAATAATCGGGATTGTTTCTAGAATCGGTGGCTGATATCGAAGCCAATGATAAGGGACTTTATTCTCAGACTCATTTTGAGCATGTGACAATGCGTACGAAATACACACGCTGGATTGTTGTCAGCTTATGACTTCTCTCTGACCTCCCTGGGGATGACTACGGTTCGTTGATGGCTCTATGATAGCACTGATTATAAAGGAATTGAATTCAAGGACTTCTCAAGGGCTCCATGCAAGGAAATGTCTATGTGCACCACAGAAGAGCACTTTCTACTGGTCTCGTAAAGTCCTCGAGGCTCGATTCATGTTTCAGCACCGCCGTGATTGAGCTTCGAAATGAGCTTCAAAGGGTTATGCTGGCTGATAACCTTGAACTTCAACAGATCCAAGAAAGGAAATTTCTCATGATCGTGTGGTGTTGAGTAGTCCATAAGTACAAGATCCCAGGTTTGGAAATGTTGAGAGTTGCTCTAATCTTACTGCCCAACGCTGCTGTCAGTGCCTCATGAATCTTTGTTTTCAGGACCGATAAAAGCAGAAATGAGCTGATATGGTTGCTTCTGCTGGTAGCTATATCTCGACGATTCCTGTGGAGGTAGAACGTCCAGGCGGAGTAATCCTGTGCAACACGAGCGCAGCGAGGAAGAGCCCTCCGCTAGGGGCCCCCGGAGGGACATGACTGATAAGAACTGGTAAGACGGTTTGAGAGCTGTATCGATTTCTTCAAATACAAGACGCAGCATGGACGTGCAAAAGGTAGTGGCTGTTAATAACGTCGGCATTTGAATCTCATTGTTTTTCAGCAACTTGTGCAAAAATGGGCACAGCATCCTGTTGTCGATATTCCCTGCGATCCTTATGTGACCTTGATATGCAGTGATCATGGAACAGAGTCTCAACTTATCTGGGTTGTGCTGATCAACCTCGAGCTTATAGATAAGCTTCAGCCACAAAACTCAGCCTCCTCGTTGACATCATTCAACGTCTCAACAGTTTTGAAGCTGTTTGCCATTATCGGGAGTGATCTACCGGACTTGAAAATGTCCGCACATCAACTATGCTAATCGCAAAATTTAGCAGCTAGATTATGGAGTTTCCAGGCGGACAGAGCTGTAGATCATCTCTATTACGACGGCCAGCGTGAGTGGCAGTTATACGAGCTCTATGGGTCCAATTCTACTGTTTCTCTGGCGCTTTTCTACAATTGTATGGAGATCAATGGGGTCTTTGCCAACGTCATTCGTCGTCGTCAAAGCGGGATAGATTGGCGATCCGCAAACAGACTTCCGGATAGTGATGCCTCCGAAGTCCCAACGGCAGTTCAAACTCAAATCCCAATTCAAGCTTCCGGCAATGGCGATGTCACTACCGATTGACTGCCGTCAGAGGCGTAGCCCATAGTCAATCTACCCTTTCGAAATAATCTTGTATGGCCAACCGGCACCTAATCGTATTTCCGAACTCTTATCCGACCTCCGGGCAGTAATCCGACCAAGCAGTATTGACAACCACTCAGCAATGCCTTTTAGTAAAGACCTTTTGTTAGTATTCCTTGGCTTAATCGTTCTGCATCTCCCAAAAGACATTCCCCAACCTTGTTGGCAGATCACTGGGGTATTCCAGTTCTATCCCCACAGCCAAGCCACGCTGGACCCTCAAATTGCTTCATCCATCAAACATTGAAGATCATGGTTCAGTTGAATACCCGCGGGTACGTTCTTGGCAGGTGCTCCTTCCTCGATGTTTCCCTCATTTAAGCTTAGAACAAGGTTGGCCAATGATGAACTGGTTACATCCAGATCTGGACATGTTTCCCAATGCAGTAATCCCTGCGTGGCCATAGGGATCACGGTGACGCTGGCCCACGCGTTGTATCACGTCGAGATCCTGCTTATCGTTACAGATACGCGAATTCACAGCTGCGCCGAGTTTGTGCAATCGTACGTCAGCATCACTGCGGCTTGTAACTGTGGAGGTTCGCACGATTCGCGTGGAGGTTAGCATGATTTTCGTGGAGGCTACAGCCTAATCCACAGTTAGATCTGTAACCATCGCGGATCGGAACTTTTATACCATGACGTGCGTCGATAGCTCAGATAAGCTTAATCATTCCCTTTATCAATGTCTCATACGCGTCAATGAGTCAAGCAGCTCTCCCACTCAGCCACGGTCACTAAAAAGGATCGACATTGCTGACCCGTCACAGCGACGACGATCCTGATAAGCACGCCAAGTCTAGCATTCACATACCGTATCACGACCGTTAGTTACACAATTGATAAGGTTGGTTTTACGCTTATTATCCACGAGGACATGAAACTGCAGGAAGCCTCATGTTTCCATTTCGGACTCCGATTACGCGGCACGTTGTACATGTAGGTAGCCTGGATATCCGTTGAACCTTGGCGATAATTGCGACAGAATGCGACTGACGAGGCAGGAGGAGAAACAATGACTGCCAAGGTGTAGGATGAGGAGGCTCGAGAACTGGAGTGTAGATCAAAGTGTCGATCATTTAGCCAACCACTCAGGGGATTTCATTCTAAGGCTAGATCTAGATAGCTGAAATGTAGATTCCCCTGTGGCGGTCAAGTGCCGTGATCCACACTTGCGGGCGGGAAAGGCTTACTTGGCCAGAAGGGTAAATCAAGGAAATGTCTGTGACACAAAACATGACAAAGATTGCACAATGTTTCACATACGATTTCTCCTTCACATGTGAAAATTTGCAAAAAGGAAATACTACGCAAGGGTAATAGATAGTTTAATTACTAGGCTCAACCGAACGGTTGGGTTGTTATCAGGCTGTTATATGGCAGGGATCTAAAACCCCAGACTTGGGACACAGACATGTTCCGAAGGCCTCCCCTCAAGATTACGGCTCCGGAGTCATGACGGGAGACAAGCCCCGGCTTGGCACGGGACGAGGGATCCACTCAATAAGCGTGCTCACAGCCTCAAGCCAGCGCCATATCACAAACAAGCAAAAAAGATGTCGCAAGCTAAGCTCAGCAGGGAGTACCTTGTAGATAGGTGCCCGATCTCACAAACCAGATCCAAACGGACCAATTAAAGGGTCTAATCGGCCTCGTGTCTAAGCCCGAATGTTTCCCAACTTCCCCTATTCAGGCCAAGACGGGATCTCACTGACAGAGGCTCAACAAGGGATCGCCGTTCTTGGGATAGCTTGGCAAGGAACACTATTGCGCGTCACATATGAATAGATTCAGAGATAGCGGGTCTGTACTCCATATCACAAAGTCATGGCTTGGTGAATCAGGGCTGTGCACAAGTATAAGGATGTCTCTCTCCTCCCGCGTTCATAAGATTTTATCATTTCATCTCTACAAACAAGATGGCTTCATTATTTGGACGACAAGAACCTGACCCCGAGCTGTGTGTGAAGTATGCTCACTTTGCTTCTCATATGGTGCGATGGCAGTTCAAGATTATCTACTGGACCATGTTTGTGTCCAACTTGTTGGTCTTGTTTATCGCTTCATGGACATATATCCGGTGAGTTTGACGTTTGAATGATTTGAATGGTTCGATCTAACAAGAATAGTGGCCAAGCAGCTATGGAGAAGCTTGCTCATAATCCCAAAGCACGAACGAAGCGAATACGGCAGTCGGTTGCCATGTGTCTTGGATGTGTTTCTGTCTCAACAGTCATTGTCGTCATGGAAGCGTATTCCATCCTAGCGCTTCAATTTTGTGACGGTGAAGACCTCATCTCACTCTACTGGTCTACCTGGACCATGATCCAAGTCGGTTCATTGATCGCCATGATTGGAATCATTCTTGCAATGGCACATACCCTCCGTGGAAGACAGCATCCGTAAGTCTCGTCTATCACGTTACACTCAGTTACTAACGGTTCAGACCATGGGCACTTGCATTAGGTACACCCGTTCTTGTGATTGCCGGGTTCCTTCATCTATTCCACGATTGCACAAAGAAGCGAATTAAAAGTCGTCGCCAGAAGAAGGACTTTGAATTTGGGCCTCCAATGAGTCAAGCGTGAGTATCGTTACCGTTACTCAGAATGTTTAGCTAACACAAACAGTAACACAATTGCGGCCAACCCCGATGAAGAGGAAGACATCGAATACAAGGCACAAGTAATCGGGCTTACATTTGACGGTGGTCCCATCATTCGATACACAGATGCTGTACCCGAAACCTTACCAGAGCACGCTGAACTCTTGGGATACTGTGCACAGAAAAAGCCTATCGTCATGTGCAAACGCGAGAGCATTCAATTCCTGATAGACTCTCCCGCACAAGTACCACCATCAGCATCACCGGCTTTCCGCAAGGGTAACTGAGACAAACTGTTTCGCACCTTGCAAAGCTGAGGCATCCAACGGCCGACAGGGGACGAGATAAGAATTTGAGCGTCAAAGCACGCCAAGACAAGGGAGAAGAAGCGCTTTGACTTTATGCGTTGTTGTCGCCTAAACTAGCAGGCATTATTTGGGTTTATGTGTTTGCTTTGCATGGGAGTTTTGATATGGATACGGGATAATGGCGGTGGACATCACGGAAAAGGAGGAATGGATGGGCATGGTTTGGTGTCATGGTCGGAAAAGTGGCTTCATGATACTGGAGATAAGATACCCTAGCGATAAGATAATAGATGTTTTGTGCTTTCATAATTTGCGTTAGACTGATAAATATTTTTTGTGCTTTCATAAGTGTTGCATAAGATGTGTGTAAATGTGCATGGACTTGTCATCGAGATCTTTGATCTAATTTTTTGAGTTTGACCGATGACGGAGTTTTCTCTTATCGATAGCGGGGTGAGTGCCCCTCATCGCCGGTTCGGCCAATGTTTTGATCGGCTTAGTAAATAGCTTTCTACGACAAACGCTTCATTTTCATGACCGCGCGCAAAGCTCATTCACCACCGATACACTCATCAGCGACACATTATCTACGACCCATCCGACGCCATTCATTCACAATCACTCACATCTTCGCGATGGGCCTCACAAAGGTCAAACACATCATCCTGGTATGTTACCCTACGCCGCTCGCTGGCCGTTACTCACCAAACAGGTCCTCTCAGGCAAAGGAGGAGTAGGCAAATCATCAGTCACAACACAATTAGCACTGTCGCTCGCTTCAGCCGGTCACTCAGTCGGCATTCTCGATGTCGATTTAACCGGCCCTTCAATCCCCCGCATGCTCTCAATCGAAGAGTCAAAAGTCACACAAGTACCAGGAGGATGGGCGCCCGTGTTAGTACATGAAGGAGACTCATCCAAAGGCCTCGGGTCTCTACACGCGATGAGTCTAGGCTTTCTCCTCCCGAAGCGAGGCGATGCGGTTGTTTGGCGAGGACCAAAGAAAACAGCAATGATCCGACAATTCCTCAAAGACGTACTCTGGGACGAGACCGACTTTCTACTCATCGACACACCACCCGGAACAAGCGACGAACATATATCCCTCGCCGAAACGCTCCAAAAGGATGCACAGCCGGGCCAAGTCGCGGGCGCAGTAGTGGTCACGACACCGCAAGCCGTAGCGACAGCAGATGTACGAAAAGAGCTCAACTTCTGCACCAAGACCAACATCAGGGTATTGGGAGTCGTGGAAAACATGAGCGGCTACGTGTGTCCGCACTGCTCCGAGTGCACCGACATATTCGGGTCTGGGGGAGGGAAGAGCATGGCGGAGGAGTTTAGGGTGCCGTTCTTGGGGAGTGTTCCTATGGATGCGCAGTTCATTTCTCTGGTTGAGGAAGGTAGACGACCGACATACCCGTCTGGTACGACGGTGAATGGGAAGGATATTTCGGGGACAAACGGTGAGGGGGAGAGTTTGGTTGATAAGTACCGGGATTGTTCACTGTTTCATGTGTTTGGAGATATTACAGAAAAGGTCATGACAAACGTGGCTAATTGATCCACTCACATCAGGCAATTACTCATTCAACTTGACTGTTTCACGCGAGCGCAGCGAGGAAGAGCCCTCCGCTAGGAGCCCCCGGAGGGAACAAAGCACAAGATATAAATGTCCATGTCTAACTGTATGTCTTGGAGTGTGTGTCTCACAAGCATCATCGGCATTGACTCACTCAGGCACATGCATTTACGAACGCATCCATAATTGGCTCACATCCTCTTCCTCTCTTCCAAGAAAAGTTACAATGACGAAACTCGTGTGGCCATGACAAGGATCTCCCAAGCCCTGCCCCACCAAAGCCAACCCGCCAACCCAGTAAAAATCACCCTCCTCGCTCCTAAAAAAGCTCAGCACGGGTGTGGAATTTTTCGTAAAAAAACCTGCAGTTCTCGGCCCAGAAGCCGGGGACACGCTCGACTTCCCCGTGGTCGCAACCATGTACAATGACCTGGTATTGGGCAGTCGCACTACGTAGCTCCCACTAAACTGTACAGTACCTTACAGCTCTGTTTAGGTTGGGCTGGGGGACACAAATAGCACCGCCTTATTGAGACCTTAGCACATTGGATCGGGATCCAATGCAAAGAGAGAAATTTGTTCGTCTGCTTGTAAAAAAATAAACCCCAACCCCTCTTGTCAAAGAGACCCAAAATTCTCTCACCGACAGAGTAGCAAGCATAAACAAAACAAGCATCAGTCACTTTGTTCTTTGACATTCCATCTGTTTTGTTGTCCTGTATTCCATCTCCTCACTGTTTTTATCCCTCTTCATCGCTTCGCCTCGCACTGCTCACGCGACCGCAAACTTGGCTACAAGTTCAATGTCGAATAAACGTGTCTAATCTCTCAAACAATCGACGGTTCATCTCGATACCGTCACTGACCTTTCTTGGTTCCTTTACTGGGCTTCTATGCGGCCGACGGATCTTCTGCGCTTCCTCTTCTCTCGACCTTCCAAGTGAGTTCATCAGCTTCGGCATCACAGCATCAGAGACCAAGACTGACCTTTTCAGGCCCCGATAGCACCCCCTCAACGAACATCTACCGATTCACATCTCCCAAGTAACCTTTTCTGCCACAATTCCGTCAAAAGAGCTCTACCACTTCATCCGCTCGCGACCCCCCTAACGTCCCCGAGGCGTTACCCCCCGATCGATCGATTGCTGCTGGCTCCGCCAGCATCTGAACAAGTCCCCGTACCTGTGGGCCTACTCTCTCAAACAGACGCCGCATAGTCTGTTTGAGCGGCAGCTAGTGCTCCGCGGACTCTGCCACCGGGCAAAGAACACTGACCAACCGCCGCTGCCATGACCTCCGTCCCGTACAACTGCACCTTTTCGCCCGCCTCGGCTACGCCTCATCTGACAATCAACCACGATGTAGCCGCTGACCTGGACTCGACCAACGCTTTTGAAGGTCCCGAGAAGCTTCTCGAGGTTTGGTTCGCTCCTAGTCCGACGACTCTGCCTCCTACTGCTCCTGTCAATGGTCTCAAGGCTGTTCCGGCTGATACATGGGTCCCCATGCTTGATATGGTCAATTGCAAGGTCCTGTCTGTTCTTGAGAGTGAAATGATGGATGCGTATCTTCTCTCCGAGTCGAGCATGTTTGTCTTTCCTCACAAGATCATTCTCAAGACTTGCGGAACCACTACCCTTCTTCTTGGTCTTCAACGAATGCTTCACATCGCCGCCCAACATGGATTCCCATTCCACAATGCCAATTCGGCCGACGACATCCAAGCAGCCGCGACTCCATACCGAGTATTCTACAGTCGCAAAAACTTTCTCTTCCCCGAGAAGCAGCAGGGCCCCCACCGCAGCTGGAAGCAAGAGGTCAAGTATCTCGACGACATGCTCGACGGAGGTAGTGCCTATATGGTAGGCAAGATGAACGGCGATCACTGGTATCTGTACCTCACCTCACCCAACCAGCAAGCCCTCACGCCCCCTCGTACACCCGGTGAGGTCGAAGGCACCAAGATCCCCGTCGGGACATCCTTCAATGGACTCCCGAGCAGTTACCACGACGAGACGCTGGAAATCCTCATGACGGATCTCGATCCCGAAAACGCCAAGCAGTTCTATCTGTCGCACGCGAGTGCGGTCGCCAGCGACAAGATGGCTGCAGAGGCCAAGGATGCACGCAAGGAGGCCATCAACAGCCTCGGAGGGCTTGCCGAGACTGTTGACGAGGTTGATGTTTTCGCAAACGACGACGACACCATGCTCGACTCAATTGAGGCTTTGACCACTGAGGGTCACGCATTGGGAACCGTCGTCTCGGAGAGTTGCGGCCTCTCCAGCGTCTACCCAACCAGCAAGGATCCCGATGCGCGAGTCGACGCATACCTGTTCAGTCCCTGCGGCTTCTCGGCTAATGGTGTTGTTCCTCCTGAGGCTGGCAAGGGTGAGCATTACTTTACAGTTCACGTCACCCCGGAGCCTCAGTGTTCCTTTGCTTCATTCGAGACCAACGTCCCTGGTGGTCAGAGTGGACGTACCACGACTGAGATCATTGAGCATGTTGTCGACATCTTCAAGCCTGGTCGTTTCAGCGTCACTCTTTTTGAAGCAAAGGGTGCTGCCCAAAACCCATACTGCATGGGTGATGATGATTCCAACAATTGGGCTGCTAAGCGTCTTGTTGATCCTGTCCGAGGATACAGACGCATTGATCGTATTGTTCACGATTTCGAGGACTACGATCTTGTCTTTCGCTTTTACGAACGTGAAGGATGGGTTGGAACTAAGAGCGCTCGTGTTGGAGAGCCTATCAGCCCTACCAAGTGATTTCATTGACATTGATGTCATTTGGACTCTGACTTGGATGTCAATGTGTAATTGAAGGATACGATGGATGATCCTGTCATTTCCGAGCATGATGTACTTTGTCGTTCTTGAGATAGCTTCACCCTTTGAGACCACTTTTGAGATGCTTTTGAACATGAATTTTGAATTGATCATTTTGCGACAACTTTTGCGATAGCCACTGAGTGATGCCCTGTAATGATAATCAGAACCTAAATTTAGTGCTTGCACGCTAAATCAAGCCTGTACCAATTGCGCAAGGATGACAAAACTGTGTGTGAAAAGCAAACTATTTTAGCAGTGCACGCTTGTGTCACAATTTTGTCCCCCGAACTCACATTTTCGCACCAAACTCAGTTCTAAGCCTTGCACGTGATCCCAGCACCGTCAAAAAATTCTTTGCAATCTTTGTAGTGCAAAGGTTCAGCATCACCAAAACCTCAATCAATCACATCAACCGCCAACATGCATCTCATGTACACCCTCGACGCTCAAGGCAATCGCATGTACACCCTCAAGAAGGTCGCTCAAGGCCAAGTCACCAAGTCCGCCCACCCCGCGCGCTTCTCCCCCGATGACAAGTGGTCGCGCCAGCGCGTTACTCTCAAGCGACGATTTGAGCTTCTCTTGACTCAGCAGAGTATGTCCCTCTCACTCTCTCGCTCACTCTTGATCTTTACTGACTGATTTCTGCAGAGGACGAATAAATACACATGACGGGCGTTACGGTTCAGTTTGGGCGTTAGACTAAAAGTCTCAATACAACTACTAGTGCTTCTTCTTCGAGTTTACATTTCGTCCTGCTCCCACGCGAATCTTTTGACCGCCTCCTGCACGATGCCCTGTTAATAAATCGGGCAAATAATCCTGATCCATGATATCCTTCTTCCTCTGACGTCTCTGCTCCTCTCCCGCCCGTGTAAACTCCTTCTGATCCTCCGCCAGAATGAGATTATTTCCCCATCCATTCTTACCGCCTGCATTCTTTGGGAGACGACCATTCGCAGATCCGTGAACAGGCTTGGGAACACTGTAGACGTTGCCACGATTATTCCACTGAAAGTTCTTCTTGAGATGGATCTTGAAGTTGCCGTGCTCATCGGTCGAGCAGCTCACTCTGTTGAGAGTAGGTTGACCGCAGGAGGGGCAGAATTGCTTGTTCATTTCCTTTGTGATCTTGAAGCAGCCGTGGCAGCGTAGAACCCAGTTCTTGAGATGTGTGATTCGTGCGAGGGATGGTGCGACGAGGTTGAGGTTCATTCGGAGAGCGACGTTTTGCATGGCGTAGTCGGATGTGAGGACTGCGGCTTGGAGGGTCTTTTGGACGGGCGCTGAGGGTGTCGCTCCGGTGTCTGCTGCTTGGTGTTTCTTGAGGTTTGAGGGTGTGATCCAGCCGCCTTCATCGTCGGAGGCGTCGCCGTCGGATGCTTCTTCAACTGCTTCGATTGTTTCGTCGGCCTTTTCGCCAGCCTGCGTCTCTGCGGTCGCAGTGTCTTCAGTCGTCTTTGTTGCGGTGACTTCTGTGCTTGACTCATCCTTGGACTCTGACTCGGCGACAGTCTCTGCAACAGTGTCCTTTGCCTCTGTAGACTGACTGGACTCTCCGACCGTAGCCTGCTCAACAGGGTTCTCGATGGTCAGATTGTCAACGGCCTTCTCCAGAGTCTCCTCGACCTTCTCAGTCTCAGTCTGAGTCTTCTCACCCTCAGCAGGCTTATTTGGCTTCCCATTCAAACCCTTCTGACCAGGCGTCTTTCTCAATCTCCAATCTCCTCCATTTCGCTCACACTCCAACTCATACCCCAGCGCCAAGACGTCAATATCAGGCTTGCTCAGAACCGCCAAATCTCCTGTCCTTCTCGCAAGGTCTCGAATGACTTTTACGCTCTCGGGGTTGGGCGATCGTAGGGTGATGAAGGGTAGAAGAGTCGTCTCTACTCGTGCCCGTGTGGCGGCATCTCGAATTTCGGAAATAATGCAGGGGAGGGTGTAGAGTTGTTCAGCTTTCGCGCGGAGAGTATTCGCAGGGGGATCGTTCTTGATGAGAGGGCCTGTATCAAGTACAAGGCTGTGAATGGGCTTGTGAGCCGCTGCGTCTGAAGACATGATGATGGTTACCCAGTGTTTGGGGATTTAGATTGGCGATAATTTCTGTGGTGTTCATCGCGGGGCAAACTTTGGATTTTTTGGAGAGATAAGATAAGAGATAAGATAAACATTTTGTCATGCACGTGAATCTGCTTAAATTCATCGCTAAATGCATCAGGCAAGGTTCACAAACCAAGCTTAAGTTCATCGAGGCTCGTGCACAACGTGCATTATTAATTGTTGCTATGGAACTGATGTCGCCATTTACATGTTGCTCTTGAATTGATACCGCCATTTAATTATTGCTATTGAACTAATATTGCGCCATTCCTATTGCCATTCAATGCCATAGTTGACACGAAGGGCGCTACACCTTGTCTCGACAGTGACTCTTCACAGGGCGCGGACGACACGACAAGGTGCCAAGGTGGTGGATTAATAATGGAGAATGCCGTCAAAACTTACCGCGATGGTCTCGGATGGTCGGTCACCCGAGGAAAATAGTCTGCTCTCGCGTAAATCTGTGGCTTTTTTTGCTGGCTGTGACTCGAATTATCAAGACGTGCTATTTCTGCCGACGTCGGATTCAGCCGTAAGACGGGGGATAGATGATGATGAATCTGACAAATGTAAGATGAGAAACAAGTGCAAACTATGAATGGCAGAACCAAGAGTTTGACAAGAGTAGGGACAGTAGGAGAAACAGTAGCAGAGACAGAGAAGGCCATAGAAAATCTTTCATCACTCGATTTTTACGTACAAGACCCCGCTGTAAATCCCCAGTGGACATCTACAGAACATCTCAGTGGGTCCATCTCCAAATCCCCAAATCTGAAGCCCAAGATCAACATCTCTTCAAACTTATCAATCGGATAAACGGGTGTAAGCACGTCCTCAAAATAAGCTTAGCTCTACACGGCTTAAATTCCGCTTGAAAATGACTACGCCATGATCTATTTCCAAGCCGGGGTCGGCTCGGATGGCACCTTTTTTTTACATGCGCCCTACAACATGTCAACAGGCTAGGGATGGTATGGATGGATGGATCAGTCAATGGGTCAATCACAACAGGGCGCAGAGGAGAGACAGAGATATAAATCCTGGGGGGTCAGCTGAGTTGGATTTTGGTCAATAATTCTCATCAGCTTCACTGAACTTCACTTGATTGCTATCGACTATGAACTCTGCATCAGCTACAATGACAGCCAAGGTTCCATCGTTTGTTGACGTTCAAGTCACTAAACTGCCTGCTACTCCCCCAGAGTATGAGCATCTCGGCATCCAGCGAAACGGCAGCATTCATCCTTGGGGTTCAGCATATGCACTGGCGTCAACGCTGAAAGGGAAAATGACAAAGAAACCAGAAGTCCAGATCCTCATTAACGGCCACTTCAACTCCAAGGTGTACACCACCAACTCTGAAGTCTCTGGCGTCGTCAACATCACACCTGCTAGAAACACTCGCTACGATCGAATTGACATTTCCCTCGATGGACTTAGCGAGACGCGAAGAGATGGTCCTGACATGACGCACATGACATCTCATCGATTCCTTCGTCTAGAGATGCCAATCGACGAGTATCCTAATAAAGTTCTTGAAGCTGGTGTCACTTATACGTTCCCCTTCATCTTCAACATCCCAGCTCATCTCTCCTCCAAAGCATGCACCCACAAGACCAATTCCGAAGATGTCTGGGAACGACACATGGCACTGCCTCCAACGCTTGGCGGCTGGGAGAAAGATGACATGGCACCTGACATGGCACGAGTGACATATAGCATCAAAGCCTATGTTCTTACACGAGCTAAGCAAGGTTTCAACATTACTCTCGGCAACTCCCATACCATCAACGTCATGCCGACATCCTTCGAGGAGCCTCCTCTGAACATCACCGAGCGAGACGATTTATACAAGATTGAGAGGTCCAAGAAGGTCAAGAAGAACATCTTTTCTGCTTCACAGGGTCGAATCTCTGCGGTGGCGGCTCAACCGGCTGCTATCCATCTCACCAAAGAGGGCTACGAGGCTAGCGGATCTTCAATTCCTATCAGCTTCACTTTTGAACCTTCTGCCGCTGATGTGATTCCCCCGCAATTCACATCTGCTTCTCTCAAGATTCAAGCACACACGTGGTTCCGCGATCAACCGATGATGAACCTACCAACACAGGGATCTTCGATTGCAAACTTTGGCTACCCTTTCTCAGTATCTCTCCCAAAAGCCTCCCCGAAGGTTCAGTGGACTCAGAATGTCGACATGACAAGCACCAAGGATTCGCCCATCTTTCACACAGCTACAGTCGAAATTCCCTTCAAACTGCCAACAGCCGACAAGATGTTTGTGCCAACATTTCACTCCTGCATTATCTCACGAGCATACACCGTCAAGGTCGTTTTGGAGGGCGATGTCAAGATGGACCTGACAGTCCCTGTTCAAGTAGTGATGGGAACACCCGATGTCTAGGAAACTTTCGTTAGTGTTGCTTTGGGCTAGTTTGGCGTTTTCGGGATGCTCCAGTTTGACGAGAGATGAAAAGATATCCAGGCGAGCATTATCCGGTAGAGTTGGATTTATTAATAGTAATTGTTTGTCATGATCCGTTTCCCCAGATCCACTGTGTAGCTGAAAGCTTGGAATGTATGTGCCGTGACATGTCTGTAGGTCCACAGATATCCGACCAAATGAGTCTGCATGTCGCCAAGATTAGATGCAGACGTTGAGTTGGTCTGGGGTAAGATTGTCGAGTGCGGGTGAGGAGATAGTTGAAGTCATAATTCCTTGTGAGCATGGTGGATGCATGTAACGCGTCGCGTTGGCAGTTCACAATTCGCGTCGCAATTAAGCACGGATCCGATGCGACCAATTAAATGACACCAGTAATACAAAATGGAGGCCAGTCCGACTGTTCCCAAATCCTCTATAGGGAAATCCCCGGCCGTTGCGTTTATGAGCCGCATCGTAGCCGTCGCTGCCGATAGCGGCTGTTAGATCTTACCTTAGCGGGAATGACGAAATGTTAGATGGGATTTAACCCTGGACTCAAGAGCTGTTAAGGCACTAGGGGTACAGTCATGCTAAACCTTTAGAGTTTATTGTGAAATATAGGGTAAGATAGCAATCTAGTATAACTTTACATAAGCTAGAGTTTTATATGTATTTAAGGCCCTGATCCAATCGATACGAACGGGCACACTCGATACAGTCTGTTAAATTTGAACAGGAGGCTATTCCTAAATTGGATGATTTTAGTGTTAAATTGTACGTTTGAGGGATTTTCAATCCAGACTGCATTTATATAATGTATCTATTTTGCTATAAACTTAATAGGGAAAGGTTAATAAGAAATAGAACTAAAATAGTAACTTTTTAGCTGCTTTTCTGCTATCTGCTTATTTTGCTGCTTATTAAAAATGAATATACAGTTTTACTTAATCTATATAAGGCTGTAAGGCTAACCCCTAGCTGTAATGATCTTAAAATGCCTAATTATGCCTCTAATAGCAGTAATGATAATAATGCTATTAGCTTAGATAACAGATATAGCAAGGAAGAAGACTTACTTATTATAGGGATAGCTATAAAGACTATTAAATTTAAAGAGAATAGAAAAAGGCTTTATTTTCTTACTGTTTTTAATTATAGAGATATTATTAACTCTAGTAAGTTAGTTATAGTAGAGGAATTTAGTTAAAGACTGCTAATAGGCTATAAGAGGAGATTTATAAAGGAGCTTTAAGTTATAAAGGATTAATTCTATTAATTAGCTAACTAGATTAGTATAAATATAAGTATAAAGAGATCTAACTAGTAAAGCTTACATTTAAAGCTAATAATCTTCCTATATATTATTAGTTAAGGCTATATATAGCAGGCAGCAGCATATTACTTTAGTATCTTTTAAAGCTCTATATCTTAAATAATAGTAATAGCTTTTAAAGCTTTTACTAATATATATAAGATATTTATTATCTAACTAGAGCTAATAGAGGTATACTATAAGCCTATAATTAAGCCTTAATATTAGTACTTATTTAGCTATATTAGCACTATAGATAGTACTTATATAGCAGCTTAGGTCCCTGAAGAAGGTTAAAGGAAGTAGTATAACAGAAAGTCCCTAATAACTTAAAATATCTTTTATGCTATTTGCCTTAATAGGACTTTCTTATATATCCTTACTAGCTATAAGGAATCTATAAATAATACATTATTATTATAGTATGCTTAGTTAAAAAGCCTAAAGTTATATATAAATAGATTCCTTATTAGGGATACTAGCTTTAGTGTCTATATAGGACTTCTAGTCCCTTATATTAGCATTAAATATTATTTAAATAACTAGAAGGTATTACTAGAAGGACCTTAAAATAAGGAAGAACTATACAACCTGCATCACTTATAACTGCAAATTATTATTAAGCTAACCTTTAGTTAAGTTAAGAGGAAATTTCAGATAATGTAATCTTTACTGCCTAAATATAATATATATAAATAAATCCTAATTATATATACTTACATAAGCCTATAGAATTTCCTAAAGTTATTAAAAGAAAAGCTAGCATTAAAGAAGTTATAGGAGAAATACTTACAGTTAATAATAGCTTAGATATAAGATAATCTCCCTAGTAACCCTAAGGTTTTAAGAGATTAAATTATAATAGATTAGTAAGAAGAGCATTTAGTATATATTAATAAAATAAATAAATATAATAAAGCTATTCTCTAATAAGAATATAAGAAGCAGCTTAGTAATAAGGAGTAAAAGGTAGTAAGACCTTTCTATCTTAAAAGGTAATGTTAAGGGAAGTTAGTAGGTAAAAAATAAAGCTGCTAGGAAGAAGCTGTAATAATCATAAAAAACCTCACCTTTTGATAGCTAAATTATGTTTTTCCTAGCTTGCATAATAGATAGGTTAAGGTTAAACCTCTTAAAATAAGCCCCTTTAGGGAGGGTTTTTATTACTATAGTATTAAGTCTCTAATTAATATTAGTTTTACTTTAAATTTCTAAAGCATTATTAGCAGCTTTAAGGCTATTTAAAAATATATAAATTATTAAAAGCGCTTTATAATTAATAAATCCCCCTATGTAATCTCTAATAGACCTCTTTTAGGTTAATATGCAGTCAGTTTTATAATAACCTTAATTTAGAGGTATAAGTATAGAGAGGTAAGTATACTAGCTAGTAGCTACTAAATTAGTTACATTAGTAGAGGAATTAGCTTAACTGGTACTTTACTTTCTAATTAAATTAAATTATCTATAAATAGTTAAATAAATTTATATTTTTTATATATTCTAATTAAGATATAATTAACTTATATTTTAATTTTTAGAAAATTTAAAGCTATCTATGTAATTTTATAGTATATAATATAAAAATGCAGCTTCTAACTAGTCTTACAGGCTAGTAGGTCAATCAGCTAAAGCTGCATAACCCAGCTGCAGGGGATTTCTAACCCCTCTACCAAATTCAACAGCTACACCAAAAGCTTTACATCTTTAACCTTACAGCAAAATCAATATCCTGCATTTCTAATAGCATAAATGCCCTTAGGGGAAAATAAACTTATATATCTTATTCTATAGATTAAACTTAATATTCTGTATTATTTCTAGATCTTCCTACTAACTTCTAAGCACTAGATATCTAGACTTTATATAGAAAAGTTACTCTTTTATTCTCTTATTAAAAGTATTATAAAATACTATATATATACTATCCCTAAGCAGCTAGTTAAAGAAGATCTCTATTTCTCTTTTATTTACTCTCTTTAGAAACCTCCTCTATATATTATATACTGCTAACTGTATATTATCTATACTAATAGGTCTTTAACTTCTCTCTTAACTTATTACTAACTTAAAGACTGCCTTCTCTATTAACCCTACCTATAGATCTACAGGTTAGTAAGGTCTCTATACCTGCTGCAGCAACTAAGCATCTCTAGAGTTGCTAGTTACCTATAATAAGAGATAACCTAATAGTAAGGAAGTTAACTAAGAAGTCTAAGATAATAATAAATAAGGAGTTACTATAACTTTATAGAAGGGTAAAGGTAATAGTAGAGTATATGTATCTTGCTATGCAGCTTTATAAGCAGATAGCTAACTATTAAACTTTAAGTCTTTATTAATTTAAAAGTCTATTTTAAGACTCTTTTATATTATTGTAAAGGGTTAATAAGCCTATAATATTAGTAACCTTAAGAGCTATAAGTTTAACTTCCTGTATGCTATTAAATGCCTGCTAATATAGATCTAGGTTCTGCAATCTATTGCATTTAATAATACTAGTACTAACTCTATACTTCTTTAGCTACTAATCCTAATTCTTATCTATAGTAGTAATAATACCTAGCTTATAATTATAGCCTATACTGCTTATCTCCCTTATTATTATAAAGAAAGCTTTCTAATTTCTTAGCAGTTTATTAAGCTTATAACTAACCTTTACCTAGTTAAAAATATATAAAGTAAATTACTTAGTAAGTTTATAGCTAATTTTAGTATAAATAACCTTTATTAGCTAGGTCTTCTTATTTTCTAGCTTTCTGCTAACTTTCTTTATATTATAGCTTTTAAGAAAATACTTTATCTCTACTTTAGTCTACTATGCCTTTAAGCTAGGCTTCTATATATCCTTTTAAGAAGTTCTTTATATCTGCTTTTTAAATGCATTTTATTATGCTTATAGATGCTAAATAGAAAGAGATTAACTTAAAGTAGGCTAACTTACTAGTACCTTAATCTCTTCTTTAGCTTTACTTTTACTTGCAGTTAAGATCTCTTCTTTAGGCTAGGCTAAAGGAGATATAGATTACTATAATAAAGTAGGCATTATTATAGGTTCTTAGTTATATAAGGCTACAATAGTATTGCTAACTTTAAACAATTCCTAACAGTTACACCGCTTAACCCCTCCTCTATTAACCGCCTTCCTCATCAATTAAGCCCCTAAGACCAACTAGGGCTAGTACAGCAGGTCACGCATAAGCCAGTACAACAGCTCAGTTATGCAAGTGGCAAAGTATATGTGTGCCGGATCGAGTGTGCCGTTCGTATCGATTGGATCGGGGCCTAAGACTAGCTTAGAGATTTAAGCATAACATTAATAATAACATATAAATCTTAACCCCATCGTATTCCACGTATTATAGTTTCGCGTAAGTGTAGCGAGGAATAGCCCTCCGCTAGGAGCCCCTGGAGGGAACACTAAGGTCAGACTCATAAAATGACTCTATTAACTACGCAACTATCTACATCGTAATAGCACAATTAAACAGGCTGAACTACCCTAAACTCTCCTGCGTCATAGTCAGGCGGTCGGCATTTTTATTACTATCCTTATCCATCCTACATAAACTAACTTTTTAGCCCAATTTCACCCGCTAACTGCCGGCCCCTACGGAAGACTCTCCTCTCTCCCCTCTCCAAAACCCCAATCTCCCACGTACAAATAAACACCATCTTCAAGTCTAGAACTCTCTCACGATACTTCTCATCCGTGCACTCGGGGTCGGCCGTTTACGGATGCCTTGACTCGGGGATTCCATTAGAAATAGGAATCACATCACAGATCGCTGGTTTCAGTGGGCCAGCAACTCCACAGCATTACGAGAGAAATACTTTGTTGACCAATGCGCTCCGACATGACCAATTGGTTCTGTTTCAATGACGGATCTTAATCTGGTGTTGGAGTTTATTAAGATAGGCCTGTTAGATAGGCGATGTGAATGCATTGATCACTGTGAACCCCGAATACCGAAGCCAGTGTTTCGCGGAGATGAAGATATTTGCAGGCGGTAGAATGACAGTGAATTACTGACAGTGTGAGTGACAGACAGCGTGATGGTCACTATAGTCGCCTATTTTCATCAGGCACTTCAGCGCGTGTTCATCGTATTAGCGGCTAGATCATCCCCCAAGGTCAAGTGACTTAACCGCGCCTCGATCACCAAATACCTCAGTGCCCCGAACCCTCACGCTCAAGCCAGAATATCCCACCTAATATCGTACCATATACTCCATGCATTAAGCTCCTTCAAATCACATCAAAATACGCTATCTCGAGGCCACGAAAGAAAAAAGACTCAATGGTCAATGCTTGGCATCCCCCTGCACGCTTTTATCATTCCCCATACCCCCAATCGCCACCCCTGACTAGTACACCTTCGAGAACATTTCGACGGGCGGCAGATTTTTTCCCGCTCACTTCAGGCAGCCAAGCCAAGCCATTTTTGCAAAATTTTCGGATGCGATCTGTATGACACTCGGGCGATAAACAGCCACGGATCCGACTTGGCAGAGAAATGCCGGTCACAAGCCCGCGTCTATTCCCGCCACGACTCCCGAGCGTGTTTATGAACTGCTTCACTGTCTACCGGTTGCTCCGCATTCTTAACAATTCTCGTACGTAACAAACCCATTCTCTCCTCAACTTAATCTCTCCCCTTTGCGGAGTAAATCTCTGGGGACAGAACCTGGGTCAGTGATGATGAAAATTTGGTAATACGTAGAGCGGACGGAGAGTTTTATTGACTAATGCAAACATGGCTGCAGCCAAGCAAGAGGCTCTGTTGCGATCCACTTTAGGTAATCGAAAGGTTTTGGTGATCCACTGTAGGCGCACCCATGACACGGAGTTTCGGCACCGCGAGAGCTTGTACAGAGTCTGTCTGCTTTGAGGGAGTCTGGGGTCTGGGGTATTAGGTTCTGGTGAGGGAATTCGACATGTAAGAGAAACAGGGTTCGTTGGGAATATGGTTCAGATTCGTAGGTCGCCTCCGAAGAATGGTGGGACTATCTCGACCCACTGGTCAACTACAGAGATCGGCCTCATTCTCGGTCTCTGCTTATCTGGCTTTATAATAGACGAGTGCTCCCTCTTGTCTGTCCTGTCCTGTCCTCATACTCTCTATACTCATTTTACTAGACATCAACTACACTTATACTTATACACATACATATATACTTATACTTACATCACTCACACTCACACACATACACACACGCAATGGACCAAATCAACACAGCCCAAACGGCTCCAACAGACTCAAAAAAGAGCCGTCGAGAATCAGTTCCAGACATGTTTGACACACGAACCGGCGAAGTCGCCGAGATCAACGACATGGAGAAGCAAAAAGCCGCCGAGGGCAACGCACACTTCCACCGTCTCGGCTGGAAGCGATTGACAGTTGTCTTGATCGTCGAGGCCATTGCTCTCGGCTGTCTATCTCTGCCATCTGCTTTTGCCACCCTCGGCATGGTCGCTGGTGTTATTCTCACCGTCGGTCTTGGTTTCGTCGCTATTTACACATCGCACGTCGTTGGACAGGTCAAGCTTGCTTTTCCAGAGGTTTCTCATTATGCCGATGCTGGTAGACTCATGTTTGGCAAGTTTGGTTACGAGGTTAGTCAATTTCACTGATGTCCAGCCCAATTGATGTACTGACTTGAATAGCTGGTTGGTGTCATGTTTGCTCTTCAGCTCATCTTCCTCGTCGGATCTCACTGTCTCACTGGAACAATCGCCTTCCTCAACCTCACCAACAATGGAGCTTGCTCTGTCGTCTTTGGTGTCGTCTCTGCCATTATCCTCCTCATCGTCGCCATTCCTCCCTCATTCGCAGAGGTCGCTATCCTTGGTTACATCGACTTTGTCTCTATTGCCATTGCTGTCGCCATCACAATCATTGCAACTGGTATCCAGGCTGGTGACTCAGTAGGCGGCATGTCTTCTGTCGACTGGTCTGCTTGGCCCAAGGACAACCTCAGCTTCACCGATGCTTTCATCGCCATCACCAACATTGTTTTCGCCTACTCCTTTGCTGTCTGCCAGTTCAGCTTTATGGATGAGATGCATACTCCTCGTGACTATGTCAAGTCAATCTGGGCTCTTGGTCTGATTGAGATTGGTATCTATACCCTCACTGGCGCTCTCATCTATGCCTTTGTGGGTTCAGAGGTCAAGTCGCCTGCTCTTCTGTCTGCTGGTCCTACCATCTCCAAGATCGCCTTTGGTGTCGCTCTTCCCGTCATCTTCATCTCTGGATCTATCAACACCACAGTCGTCGCTCGTTATATCCACGGACGAATGTTCAAGAACTCAATCATCCGCTACATCAACACCAAGATGGGTTGGATTACTTGGTTGGCTCTCGTCACTGTTATCACTGTTGTTGCTTTCATCATTGCCGAGGCCATTCCCTTCTTTAATGATCTCTTGTCCATTTCTTCGTCCCTGTTCATTTCGGGCTTCACATTTTACTTCCCCTCTATTATGTGGTTCATGCTCATCCGAAAGGGACCTTGGCACTCAAAGGAGAACCTTCTTCTTTCCATTGCCAATGGACTCATTTTCATTATCGGCATGATTGTTCTCGTTGGTGGAACATATGCTTCAATTGACGACATTGTAAGTTACTCCTTGTCACTGTCCAACGACCTCGCTAACATTTCCAGATCCTCAAGTTCCGTCACGGCGAAGTCCGAGGTGTTTTTACTTGTGAACCAATTGCTTAAGCGATATGGATATTTAGCGATAGTACATTATGAATAGTACAATATTATGACTCAGTTATTGGACCACGGAGTTGCCGGAATTGGATCATGATGATCAAATTTTCCTGAGCGTCAGACGTTTACGTCACTTGATCTGGACTGTAAATGCGACGAATTGTGATAATCGTTCGATTGGTCAATGGGACGATAAGACAAGTTTCGGCGAAAGATCCTTGATGCCGAGTCTTGGCGTCATCTAGACTTGTAGCCAAGCTATGAATTAACTGATGGTACCTCTATACACGGAGAGTCATCTGCTTTTCAAGAATCATGTAGTTGACAGTTCGTCATAAGGAGAATCATCTGATGAGGCGATAATATGTCAGTAGTTCACAGAGGGATCTTCGGCACGAAATTGACAGACAAACATTAATTATGCTATTAAACACCCCGATCCTGGCAATACTTGTCAACCTCCTTCTTCAACTGAGCCCTCTTGGTAACAACATTATCCATAATCTTCTTGACTAGGATATAATCCTCATGCGTTAAAGATCCTCCACCACTCCAAACCCCCTCCTCCAAAACAGCCCAGAGGCCAGATCCCTTTGCTACCTCCTCCATCAGATCCATAACAGCAGTGAGCTGGTTAGGCAGCCAAGTAATGATGGGACTGCCACCTGTAGCTGTAGGATGAAGAGTGTGCTTGATGATGTACTCGCGGGTAAACATCCAGTGTCGCCATCGGAAGCTTCGAATGTGATCGAGGACGCGAAGATACAGAACTGCAAGACCGTGATCGCCGGATTTGGTGAGGAAATCGCGGACACCGACTTCGTTTGCTGTTTCGCGGACATACTTGAGGAATGCGCGGTGAGGCTTGGGTCGATACTCTCTGAACTCGACGAGGATGTCGGTCAGTGGGTTCTTGGGCATGGGGATTTCGCAGATGTGATCGAGAAGAGGAATGATGGCGTCGTTGGCACCAGACTCTCCACGGAAGAATTGAGGCTTGTCGTCGTATTGACCCTCGTAGACAACACCATCAGGGAACATGGACTGCTTTGTGATGCCGTAGATGAATGTTCGGTAGGTCATGTAGTCCTTGGGCAGGGACTGACTCCACATGCCCTCCATGTTTGTCTCAATGATCTGCATCGCATTGAGGATGAGTTCCAAGCTTGCCTTGGCCTCTGCAATCCTGGCAGTGCTGTTGTCTTTCTCAACAGCGGCTAGTAGATCAACAGCGCCTTCGATTAGGCCACCTGTTTGAGCAACCATGTGAATGTGAGTGAGGATGAAGCCGGCCTCGGACGACTTGGGATCGAGACCCTTTTCGAAAGCGCGGACGAGACGGATGTTGTCGTAGTCGTCGTGCCCTTGCTCGGGATGAACGAGCCAGTAGTTGTAGAGGGCATAGGAAGCGGCATAGGACATGAAGGCAGGGATGTCAAGACTAAACGGTCAGCTAGGTCAATTGATTCGGTGGTAGACTTACATCTCTGCACACTTGACCAGGGGTCCAGCAATACACTTGGGAAGTGTCTGACGTCCAAGTCCATAACCGCCGTCATCACTCTTGCTATAAGTCTCCCAGCAAGGTTCAAGGAGATAAGAAGAAGCAATAAAGCTATAATCTCTAAAGGCAGCAGTAATAGCAGCCATATCTCTCTTGTCCGTACCAGGAACAACGAGATTATCAATCTCAGAAGTCAAATCAGGGAGAGCACCACTGTCGATGAGAGGGCCAAGAGCAAAAGTCGCCAACAATCCTGGAGTGCCATCTTCCTTGAGGATAGGAATGTCATTAAGAAGGTTTGAAACAGGATCGAATTGAGAAGGGAGTTTCTTCAAAGGAAGTGAGAAAGGAATATATCCTGTGCGCGTTGTGATGGTGAAAGGATCCTCGCCCTCTGGTAGTTCAGAGGGGTCCTTGCGGAGGTATGGGAAGAGGGTGTTTGCAGCAGACATTTTGTGATGATTTGAATGATGATTGATTAGAGTGAAGCCTGGCAGACATGGCGTCTATATACATTGAGGCCGGAATTACTATCGTGGCCGGAAGACTTTCCGGCCTTCGCCCTTTGTGAACAATGACAAGCACCCGATGATACCCTGACGCGTTTTAGTCTGATGGCTTGATAGCTGCCAATCTAAGAGATAGTATTGATAATGGTATCGTGGGGACCGAACTAACGGTACGCCCGGAGTTGGGCCCGTGTTGAATCCACATACCCCGCGATATCTAGATCTTCTAGAATCCTTGACTAACAAATTCACGACTCGGATGCCTGGTTCACCGCAACTTGGCTATCTCTTACACAACAATAACCCCAACAAGACCATGAAAGAATTCCAATAGATCACGAGATCGGTACAGCATGTTCATATGATCAAAAGTAGTTTGTCCCAAAGTCTCGGCAATCATCGTGGTGGATGAGTGGAGAACCGCCTTGTCGTGACATCCGCCCTAGATTGACAAGCTAGTCGACGCCTTAATCTGACAAGCTGGGGCAACACGGGAGATAGACGAGTAATTGACGTTTTATTGATAACGTTCTGTACAGTGTCGAGGGCTATCAGGGTGCGCCTTAGTTGGACATGTAGATATAAGCGATTTCGGGATTGTGTTTATTGGTCAATTGGGGTGTTATCTTGTGCGGGAGATGAGGGATGCCGATCGGAGGGTTGTTGATGTCGGGGCACGAGATGTCAAAGAAGGTTGATTGCATCCCTCTATTACGAGAGATCTTGTGCCGGCTCAAGGAGTGGACCGAGTATACGCGCACTGGGATGAGTGCTCTATTCTACGGCCAGCTTTATCTACGTAGTATGTACGCAATGAGGGAAACAGATCGAACGAGGCTTAAATTGTAGTGAAATTGAATGAGCTGAGTAAATGACACAATAAAACCGCAATTAACTGCACGCTCAACTGACATCTCTACGAGGAGCCTCATCAAAGACCTTGCTCAACCTCTCATCCAACCATTTCACATCCTCCATGTTCCCAGGCGGTCCACCAGCCCAATGTCCCCAAATAGAAGGATAAACATCTAGACTCGCATTATCCCCCATACACTTGACCTCATACTCTGAATCCTCGGGCCTATACAGTCAGTAATGAACACCATTCACGGTTAGAAAGTAACTCACGGAAAGTAGAGATCCGTCTTGCTAGGAAGAACCAAGATCCTCGCCTTGATCCCCTTCATAGCCTTCTCAAAGTCCCCATCATACGGCTCCTGCTGACTTACATCTCCCGCCTGCCACGTATGAAGCATAACGAGCAGATTCTCAGGGTCTTTACTAAGCGCCCACTTCTCCCAGAAATTCTTCATAAACTCTTCGAGATCCGCTGCGCCGTAATGCTTTTTGAACCATTCATGTCGGTAGAATGCCTGAGAGAAACCCCAGCCCGCGTATCCCCTCCCAAAAGCTTTCAAACCGACGTCTTTCTCCTTCTCTGTCCATTTGCTGTTTGTGGTTTCGACGCGTCCTTGGATACTTCCTGCAGATGTGCATCCTTTTGCTGAAAGGAGCGCTGACTTGACGCCCTCGAGAAAGACTTGGTTGTGGAGAGATGTCTTGGCTGATCCGCAGAAGGGAACACAAATATCCATAAAGTCGGGGTATTGCGTAGCCCATTGAAATGTCTGCGCCGCACCCATCGACCAACCCAACACAGCTCGTAGATGCTTCACCCCAAGATGACCCATCAATTGATGCTGGGCCTTGACATTATCGTAGAACGAAACATCAGGAAACGGACTAATATCCGAGTTTGACGGACTCGTAGACTGTCCATTCCCAAAAAGCGCCGTTATAATAATAAAGTACTTCTCCGGATCAAGAGTCTTGTCCTTCCCAATAAGCCACTCATTATCGGATATCGCACCCGAGAACCAACTCGGATAAAGAACAGCAGGGCGTCCAGCCTCTCCAAAAGTCTTGTACGCAATCACCGCATTAGGCAGAGTCTTGCCATTCTGAAGCTCAAAGTCTCCGAGGGAAAAAGTCTTGACGTCCATGGTCATGGTTGCTGCTGGACACCCTCATCTGTCGAGGACATCCATCTCATATACCAATCTCGATACGGGCTGGAGTGTACAGTGTTTAGACTGTACCAGCGTCATGCTAATCGCGGGGTTTCGCCCTTGGGTGACAATGCAGCCACCTGCTTTATCAGGAATGTCACAAGACGAGCTTATCATTCTTATCTCGTGTGGAGATGAGATGCGGAGGCGTGCGGCGAGATAGCCTTATCTATCAACATACTCTACCACTATTATAAGAATATACAACTGAGACAATTGAAACACAGTCCTCAAAGTTTAACTCATTAATACAATGCCTGGCAAGATCCGTACAGCTCAATCCGTGTCCTTTGACAAGCCCGCCTCGGAGCAACCCCATCTCCACAACAGATGGCATCCAGATGGTACGTCCTCCACTTGACCCAATTGACATCGCTAATTTGTAGTCCCGAGTATTGCGACCGTTGAACCTGGTGAGACGGTCAAGATAGAATGTCTCGACTGGACAGGCGGCCAGATTGGAAACAATGACAGCGCAGATGATGTTCGCGATGTTGACCTGACAAAGATCCACTATCTTACCGGCCCATTCGACATCAAAGGCAGTCAACCAGGTGATCTCCTCGTCGTCAACATAACCGACGTCCAACCCTTTGACCATTCACCCTGGGGCTTCACCGGAATCTTTGCCAAAGAAAACGGCGGTGGTTTTCTCGATGAACACTACCCCACCGCCGCCAAAGCAATATGGGATTTCGACGGCGTGTACTGTTCAAGCCGTCATATCCCCGGCGTACGCTTCCCCGGGCTAATCCACCCCGGAATCCTAGGCTGTGCCCCATCAGCCGAGATCCTCGCAGAGTGGAACCGTCGTGAGGCAGAGCTCGTTTCGTCAATGGCTGATTCTACAAAGATTGTAGCTCAACCACCGAATGAGATTAATGCACACGGTGGAAAAGCTACAGGCGATGTTTTGGCAAAGACTGCGAGGGAGGGTGCGAGGACTATACCTGGTCGACCGGAGCATGGTGGAAATTGTGACATTAATAATATTTCTAGAGGGTCTACGACGTATCTCCCTGTTCATGTTGAGGGAGCAAAGTTTTCTGTTGGAGATCTTCATTTTAGTCAGGGAGATGGCGAGATTAGTTTCTGCGGTGCTATTGAAATGGTGAGTCTGACACTTCACATTAACTACCATTCTGACATTCTAGGCTGGCATCATCACGATCAAGTTTGATCTTATTAAAGGTGGCATGAAGTCCCGAGGTCTCAAGAGTCCAGTGTACAGACCAGGCGACATGGGACCTACCTTTAGTCCCTCACGCTACCTAATCTTTGAAGGCTTCTCCGTCGACGAGAACGGAAAGCAGCATTTCATGGATGCAACCATAGCCTACAGACAATCATGTCTCCGTGCAATCGAATACCTCAAACAATTCGGCAAGTCACCTTCATTACTCTTAAACTCTGCTGACAATGTAGGCTACTCTGGTGAGCAAATCTACCTCTTACTCTCATGCGCACCCATCCGCGGCGCCATCGCAGGAATAGTCGACATTCCCAACGCGTGCACAACTCTCGGCATACCGATGGACATTTTCGACTTTGACATTTCTATTGAGAGCGAGCCTGTTGCTCGAGATCTGGGTGCTTGTCCTGTATCTAAGTAGGGAGTCCAACGTCTCGTTTAAACTCTTGTAACCACTCTGCGTTGTCAACGGGGGTTTGGTTCCAAGGATCGTCGCTATTCTGTTAGTAAATGAAATGAAATGAAATTGAATTATGGGGAAACGCACTCATCATATAATATCCATCGTGCTTGGTATTTTAATTCATCGTCGCTTGGGATATGGCGGTTGGGATTGTTCGGGGATATTGTCGTCATGACGAAGCGTGAGAGTTCTCGTTTTAATCGACGATAGCTATTGTTGTCGTTGATAAAGAATGGTGTTTGCGTTCGTACTTTGTCTCGTATCAATGCCCTTGACTCTGGCGTGCTGTGCATCGAAATCGCTGGTATTTCTGGGACTCCCTCCGGTGAGAGAGATCGATTCTCAACCCAAGGCTGTAGCATATCGAGCTCCATTGAGGCATCCAACGGCACAGATGTATCTGTTTGACCCCATAGGAAGTAAGAATCATTTACAGACTCATTCGCCAGCGCCACCAAAGTCTCAGCCCTCTGGCGAAACGGCTCCAGCCAAACCGTCGAACTCCAGACAAGTCTCATTAAAAAGTCCAGAAACCTCCTCGACGGATGTGAAGATGCCGTCTCTGTCCGACTCAAAACATTACACGCCTCCTGCTGCAGCTCCGAGTCCGTTGGGAAATGCCCCATTGAAGTATGAGCAGTCATGTACTGTTGCAGCGCCGCCTCTAGCTCGCAATTCTCAAAGATATTCCCCTTTCCGTTAATCTTCAACTGGCTCAACCTCCCCTCTGCTAATTGTTTCGTTGGTCGAAGTTTGGCTTGGTTGGCGATCTCAGTAGCTGACATGAACAAGTCCCATAGCCACGAAGGGGATAACGAGGCTTGGTTGGGGGAGGATATTTCTGCGCCGAGGATCACGGAACATGCTTCAAAGTGAAGCTCGGGATCTGGGGGCATTATGAACTGATGGCGATTCCGCATGTAGTACTCTAGTTCGAGTTTGATGAGTTCGTATGCACTTGTTGGTGTATCTGCTGGACCTCTTGTAGCTGCGAATGGAAGGGGAGAGTTTCGTTCATAGTGAATGAGGTCTGTAAAATGTTAGAAAGAACCTGTTAATCTGTCGTGCACGTACAAGGAGGCATGGCATTGTCAATCCTCTCAATGACTTTCCCCTCAAACCCCCAATCACCCTTCCAATGCTCCATTGTACTCCCAGCTTTGAAATGGTCCGCCAAATGATCAACCCTACTAGCCCAGGTCGTAAGATTGATGCCACAGAATCCACATCTCGATTTGACCTCTTGCGTCATGACTTTCCAATCGTCCATCGGCCATTTGAGAAACTTGGACATGTGGACCAGTCTCAAATGCTGCTGTAAATGGTCTTTCCGATGATATGTCCGTTCTTCGATCGGTCTTTCGATACATGCACTCTGATTGTGTCCATCGAGATGCGTTTTGTCGGGGTTCTTGACGCCACAGAATACACAAAGAAGCCCCTCTTCTGGATGTATTGCTGTCGGTCCTTTCGGTGAACACACCCAATTCTCAAGCGATAAATGGAGAGACTTTTCATGCCGCTGCCAATCGTACTTTGTTTTGAAGGTTTCTGTACAGAAAGTACACTGATACGTATTCTGCGCTTGGAGGAGATTCGTCCTTACTTCTTTTCTCATCTTTGTTCGCCTCCTCCGACTGTGCCGTTTAAAAATGTCAAATGACGTTGATGATTGTTTTGAATGAGCAGAACTGTACGACCCAGAGTCATGACTCGACACTGATGTCCCTCTACTGCTGATTGACGACCCATGACTTCGAGATCTTCCCTGCCGCGTTGAGAAAGCAGCTACAGCTCGTGAGATATCATCAACAGTCGCAGCCTCATGCTCCGGGGGTGAATTAGCCCATCGCTGCAGTGGATTCATATGCTCAAACGGCGCAGGAGTCGCCCGTCGTCGCGGTGTATCAATCGGCGTGTGATGTCCCGGAGAATTCCCCGAATCATCATTCCGAAACATTGGCGACGTCGGCCGCGACAAATGAACCTTTGCTCTCCTCCTCGCATTCGCAAACCAATTCGTGACCTGTTGTCTATTCAGACTCGTCTGCTCTTGAAGATCCTGGACATCTTGGATGGTAGGATACGGATGCCTTTCATGCGCGGCGAACCAATTCCTCAGGATCTTGACAGACTCTGAGGAAAAGCGATTACCGATTTTTGGGGGAGCTGTTGATGTTTGTAAAATACCAGGAGAGATGGTTTCAGGCTCAGCGGCATTTTGAAAGTCTGCAAAGTCGATGAAGAGATCACTTGTTGGGTCTGCCATGTTGGTGTTGATGGAATTTGGAGGTCATGGGGCTACGATGAGTTTACGGCGAAGTCTCGGACATGTCCAGACAGGGCGGATCCACATTTTAGTCTTGATGAGTCAGGATTGGTCGGAACATTTAGAGCAGAGTGAAAGTTCATGATATGCAAATTGGGGATAGTGAGACTTGCTGTTGGTCTTGACACATAGAATAGCTAGGTTGACTGGGTACAAGACAAACATGAACAGGCGGTAGATCTGCTGGCAGGGTTCATGAGATCAGTCCCAAAAGAGCCTCGTTCTTGTCTGTGCGGTCGATGCGGAGGTGCGGCGTGAACCAGTGGGGTTGTGTCATCGACTGAAATGAAGCAAGCAGGATTCAAGAACTATTTCATATTCAATGATGGGAGAATATGGGTAATGGCTTTTATATGTCTCTGCCCACTCTCGCGTCTATATGCCTCACCCAGTTAGTGCATCCAATTCCGCAGAGTGGATCAGCGATGATGTGCTTTGATCCGAAATCACGTCTACGATAACAACGATATCGGAGATTTAATGAAAACAAAAAGTAAATCTTTCACTACAATTCTCTCAAGTGAAGCGCGTAAAATGGCCAGAATTAACGCGACAGAGACGACTCCTTTGATACCGGAGATACCTCCCGAGGTCTCGGATGTCGAGAGGAACGACCCCGATGAGCCGAAAACGTATAGCCATGCGTTTATTGCGAGAGTAGTTGTCGCGTTGCTGATTGGTGAGTGTTACAAGCATTGGGGTTCCAAGCTAATTGTTCAGGCATCTTTACCTCCAATGCCGACGGATCTTTGGTGCTGGCGACTCATCCGGTGATTGCATCCGAGTTTGGCAAGCTTCAGGATTCGAGTTGGCTATTCATCAGCTTCATGTTGGCTAGTGCAGCATCGCAGACGATTGTATGTGAGACTATATTCGGGATGAACTGAGCTAATTGGGTAGTACGGAAAATTGAGTGACATCTTTGGACGAAAGACGATATTGATCTTTTGCTATGGACTGTTTGCTGTTGGATGGTGAGTACAGACTGCACCCGACGCATTGCTCTAACCAACTCGAGCTAACAACCCCAGTGCCCTCGTGTAAGTCGATATCCGTCCGTATAGCCTCCCCTAACAAACTTCAGAGGCGCCGGTCAGTCAATGTGGCAAGTCATCCTAGGCCGCGTAATCTCTGGCTCTGGAGGTGCAGGAATGACAACAATGGCATCGGTCATCATAACTGGTACGAGTCCCCTCGATCCTGCAATCCAAGCTGACCATTAGAACTCGCACCTCTCCGAGAAGTCGCCTCATGGCAAAGCTACATGAACGTCATCGCTACCGTCGGTCGTAGTATCGGTGGTCCGCTTGGAGGCTTTTTAGCTGACACAATTGGCTGGAGATGGTGAGTCTATCACTCATTTAGTAGCTCATACTGATAGAGTAGGTCATTCCTCGGACAATCACCAATATTCGCTGTATCCATGATAATCGCCGCTATACTTCTCCCCTCTACAACACAGACCGAGGGTGCAACACTCGAGCGCATCAAGAGGATCGACGCACTTGGGGCTCTCTTATTGGGCGGTTCTGTTCTCGCTTTCATGGTACCTCTCGAAATTGGCGGCCAGAAGATCCCTTGGAGTCATCCTCTCGTACCAACTCTCGCTGCAGCTGGCGTGATTCTCTCAGCTGCTTTCGTACTTGTCGAGTCACGATGGGCCGAGGAACCAATCTTCCCTCTTCGCTTGCTTCGAAGTGGAGATGTCACAAAGACATATCTGATTGCGTTTGGCCAAGCGGCAGCACAGCTTGGAGTAAGTGTCCCGGTACCGCGAAGTCCAGAGGCTAACCTATCAGATGATGTATACCGTCCCCATTTACTTCCAAGTTACTCAGCGTGTGTCAAGCACAGTGGCAGGCGCCCATCTGTTCCCTGCAGTCATCGGAAATACAGCCGGAGGGATAGCAACAGGCTTAATCATCAAGAGAACTGGCCGGTACAAAGCCCTCATCATCTTTTCGGCCGTCTCATCAATCACGAGCTACACTTTGATGTTGCTGCGTTGGCACGGACAGACCAATTGGCTGGAGTCACTCTACGTCTTCCCAGGGTACGTGCCCCTGTCTTTCGACTTCTTGTGCTAACCATCTAGGGGCCTGGGAATGGGCAAAGTGCAGCGTTCATCGCCCTCCAAGCTTCCATTGACCCCAAAGACAAGGCAGCAGCTTCATCTGGAATTTTCCTCGCTGTGACTTTGGGTTCAGTTGTTGGTATGGCTGGTACGAGTGCAGCCATTCAGGGTCTTCTCAGACACGACATTCAACAGAACCTTAGTGATCTCGGAAAATCTCAACATTTCATCGATGAGGTGAGTCATTTCCATGTGTCCGTGAAGTTTGCTAAGTTTCTAGGTCATTCAAAAAGCTGCCGAGAGTGTCTCCTTCATCGATGAAGCTTCCGAGCCTATTCGAAATGTTCTCATTGGAGGTTATATCAGAGGGATCGAGTATGGTCACGGTAAGTAGATGTCCCTTTGGTGAGAATTTACTAACGAATCAGGACTCTCCATTCTCTTCTCCGGTATCACGCTCATCACAGCTCTTCTGCTTAAGGAGCGAAAACTTTGATGAGTTGTGGGCTCCACTGCAGTAAAGGTGTGAGGCATTTTACCTGTAATATGAGACTAACAGTGATAGACGTCGGTATGGAAAAAGGAACTGCTTTAGTTGGGAAACCTTCTGACACGTTTGAGGGTGTATTCACTATAAGCTTTAACATAAATGAGAATCCATTCGCTATCCCCTTGAACTGCAAAGTCTATTTCCCAAGTTATTTAATCTGATTTTAAAGCTGAAAGTCTATCGTTGACCCTCAAATCAAGTGGCACGTATAAAATCGAGTAAAAGGTAGTTCGATGTTCATATAGAAAATAGGGTTTCTAAACGGACTGGTGCAAAGTATCAGCAGAACAACCAATGGGCTGTTGAACACCGCAAGCTTCTGTCTTATGACATAGGGTTACCTCCTCAAACTTACCAACGACGTGCCACTGTGAACAGGAAGTTTAATGTTGGCCTAACTCACCAAGGAGACAGTTCTATCATAAATAGAGCGCATATGCCATGTTCACTTGGACTTTTTTCTTTCCTTTAGACAATTCTCAGACACTGTCCACTCTGTACTTCTCACCCACATTTGTTCGTTATCTACTGCAGACCCTCCTCACTCTCACCCTTCATTCTGTACACTCTGCGCTCTTGAGCCTACACTCTACACTACGCCTTATTCTCCAGTCATACCAGCACAGCACAAAGTCGTGGACAAGTCAGTTGGTCGACCATTTAAACTTTCGAAATCAAATTGCTTGAGCGAAGTAAATAATTTCGAATCTCTCATCCTTCAGTCGTCAAGTATCAAGATATTCATCTTGTATCTACTCCACCTATTACATACTACACCTCCAACAAAGACAACTGGAAATCTATTTCCCACAGCGAAGCCTTTATAACACGCACTACCATTCCCACAAACAAGATGTCTTATGAACAGACTAGCCTCATGGCTTGCAACTGGGAACAGACAAAGCAGTCACAAAGCCCAACATCCCAAGCAAGCATTACCCCCGAGCAAGAGCACAATACTCGCATCATGGCTTGCGATATCCAGCGCTTTTATGAGTGCGTCTGACGAGAGAAACATGTTTTCTGCCGTTGGTTCTCTCACTATGAGATCAACATGGCCAAGTTTCTTGAGCCCCATTGCACTCTGTACAAAAATGAACGAAACTGGCCCGAGGCTTGGTTTGACAGCGAGCGAGAGCTCATCAATGACCTTAAGATCTTTCGGCACATGGCGAAGCAGCTCTTACAGCAGTGGACACGAGCTGTAGCTGCTCAGATCCTCAGTGTCCGAAACACTGCCCTTAGCAAGCTCTTCACTGCTGAGGATATCTCTCTCGCGGTCAAGCTTGAGCCTAACCTGCTTGACAGCAAGGCTGGCCCTCTGGACTGGACACAGAGTGAAATGTCTTTTGATAAGACTCTGTCCAAGTTCCGATTCCTGGCGAACGACATGTTGCAAGGGATGAAAGGCGGACCGACCATGGAACGACCTGGTCATCCGTGGACCAGACTGAAGGGGTTTGATGTCTTGAACTTTATGATCAAAGATGCAGAGGATCCTGACTATGAATACGAGGAGGAAGACCTGTTTGAGGATGAAAACATGTGAAGGAAAAAGGCCGAGAATCCGAGAGTCCTGGGGAACAGCGAGTGGGCGAACTGAGTTACTGGGAATTATCTGGTTCAAGCTTAGCCGAATCAAGCAAATCACGCTATCATTGTGAGGCACCAGTGAACTCGGCTTGTTTAGATTCCAGTGGGGCAGGCTCGGAGCGAACTCTATGGGCCCTGTCCCGGCTTATGATTCGTAGACTCAATGTTCGGAGCGAACTGTTAGAGCGAGAACAAGCGCGATTTCGATCAAACTTGTGATTGCGAATCTAAAATTACTGTAGTCACTGAATTGATGTTCCAACATCCAAATCCAAGTATTTAAGATGCCCGAATTACTCCTCTACAAGATCCTGATCTGATGTGCCATCGCCAACACTCCCATCTCAATCAAGTCGCCATTCCGAGATGAACCAGGTCCGTGCTTTTGACACAATGACGCCCCGACATCTTAAGACAGCACTTCTCAATGCAACCGCTGTTGAATCAAACCAAAAGATCACGCAAATCGTTCAGGGTATTATTAAAGATATTCGTATTAACGGCGATAAGGCTGTGAGGGCCTATTCTGAAAAATTCGATACATGGTCTCCTCAGTCGTTTAGATTATCTGACAACCAGATCCAGGAATGTATCGCCCTGGTTCCTAATCAGACTATCCAGGATATCAAGGCCGCACAGGCCAATGTACGCAAGTTTGCTGAAGCTCAACGGTCTACCATTACAGACCTTGAGGTTGAGATTCAACCTGGCATCATTCTTGGGCATAAGAATAACCCAATTGACCGAGTCGGCGCGTACGTCCCCCCTTCACAACTCTCTTTCAGCTGTTTTTGCCGCTGCTGACCACTCAAAAGATACATTCCCGGGGGCCGATACCCCTTGCTTGCATCGGCTCACATGACTATTACTACTGCCAAAGTCGCCGGCGTGAAGCAGGTCATCGCTTGCACCCCGCCCATTCAAGGCAAGCTACCAAACGCCACAATTGCAGCTGCACATTTTGCTGGTGCAGATGAGATTTTTATTCTTGGTGGTACTTAAGCTGTAGCTGCGATGGCTATTGGCACTGAGACATTTAAAAAGGTTGACTTTATTGCTGGGCCGGGAAATGCTTTTGTGGCAGAAGCGAAGCGACTTCTATTCGGCGAGATCGGTATCGATCTATTCGCAGGCCCAACTGAAACGCTTATTGTGGCTGATGAGACTGCTGATCCTCTTACGGTTGCTACTGATCTGCTCTCGCAGGCAGAACACGGTCCCGATTCACCAGCTATTCTCATCACCACATCTAAGCTGGTAGGAAACAAGACCATCACTATCATCAATACGCTTCTCAAGAATTTGCCTACTACTAAGTTAGCTGGGACATCCTGGAGAGACTACGGCAAGGTCATCTTGGTAAACGATATTGATAAGGCCTTCAAAGTTGCCGATAAATACTCAAGCGAACATGTTCAGATCTTGACCAAGACCCCGAGAGACGCCATTAACAAGATAACAAATTACAGCGCCCTGTTTCTCGGCGACAAGACCACCATATCCTTTGGTGACAAGGTAAGATAAGCCCTTTATGCAATCTCATTCTAATACTAAGTAACAGTGCATCGGCACCAACCATGTCCTTCCAACCCGCAAGGCCGGTAATTATACAGGAGGTTTATGGGTGGGCAAATTCCTCAAGACGCAGACGTATCAGGAGATTCTGGATGAGAAGGCCAGTGGCGAGATGGGAAGGCTTTGTGGAAGATGCTCCCGCACTGAGAATTTTGAGGGTCATGCCAGGTCCGGCGATCTGCGAGCACAGAAATATCTAGGGGATGACTACGATTGGATCAAGGAGATCAAGGACAGTAAGTGAGAGATTCAGAGCTTAGATTGAGTTGTCTATCAGTATATGAAACGGACGATTTGAGCAACACCAGTTTAAAATGACGCCCGTGTCAAAATACAAGCCCTTGCGATATTCCAGAGTGTCATACAAGTCTTTAGGTATATTCAGGTGCCTAATAGCGCTTTTCATATATGTATTAGCAGCTTTAAGTACATTTATTTTCTCCTCTAAATCACGGACTATTATTTATCCACTACACTACAGTAAATACCTAACTCAAACCATCTTTTACACTATCGATTTCTCCACTTGCATCATCTAACAACAACAGTCATTCAATCTATCATACGTTACAATGGACTTCACATTCGACGACCTGAGTACCGAGATAAACATACCTGGATTTGACTTTACCGGGGACTTTTATACTAATAGTTGGCAATTCCCTCCACTCGGGCTCCCGTATGTTGCGCTGAACGATGGTGCCTACATCTCAACGGAAGCGCAGACGAGACAGAGCAACAGGCGACAGCGAGGTAGGGTATTCACTGTAGGTACAGGTGTCACAGACTTGAGATAGTATAATCTCTCTGACGAATACCAACAAAGGGGTGCGTAACATGCCGAGAACGCAAAATCAAGGTAACATGATTTTTACTACGTAGCCACATTAGTGACCTCTGACTATTTTATAGTGTGATGGACACCGGCCTGAATGCAATAACTGCCGAAGGTCGCGGGGATATACTTGTCGAGGTTTCATAGAAAATCCGCGCATCTCACGCGTACGCGATAAAGATGTTCCTCCATCTAGTAGAATCCACCGAAACGATCATCGAGACCACTCGATGCAAGCGCCAGGCCGGACCAATGACTTATCTCAGCCTCCGGTTTCTCCTCACCAACACTTGGTAATTAGTCCTGTACAACCACGAACAGGAAGCGGCCCGATACTGGTCCAAGACACATTTAGTGCAGAGGGTCGAGTCCTCTTGGACAACGACTTACTCAACTACTATCGAACAACGGTCACCAGCGTTATGATGCCGACCATTGATCCCCTGAGCAATCCTTGGCTTCAGATTTACCTTCCATTGGCTTCTGGAGAGCCTTGTACGCCTTCTAAGCTTGCGCTACGCCATGCACTCATGTCCGTGGCAGCATATCAGCGTGCGTGTCGAGAGAAGGAGTCAAAGCAACAGGACATGCGACTCGGATACCATCACGAGCAAGAAGCCTCCCGAATACTCAAGTCTGTTCTTCAATGCCATACGCCCGCCAACCAAACAGTAGATGACAAGTCGACCACGCTCGCTGCAGCACTTGGGTTGATATCTGTGGACATTTTCGGGCCCCGATCAACAGACTGCAGAATTCATCTTAGCTTTGCCAAACAAATCGTTGATCAGCACAGAAACGATAGATCTTGGGGCACAAACTCGCTCTTTGGTAAGCTATACCAGATCTTTCGCTGCTATGAAATGGTGGCAAACACGACAAAAATGGGGACAGTCCCATCACTTCCAACCATCCAGGCCTCAACCTTAACCCCGGATCAGCATGAGGATGAGAGTCTTTCGACTACCCCGGAAGTTCTAGGTCAACTTGATGCAGAAAACGAATTTGAAGCTAGCGTAACGGACGCTGGTTGTTTTATTCTCGACTCGTCGTTTGGAATCAGCAAGAAGACTTTGTTTCTGCTTCGTCAAACTATTCACTATGGCTCAATGTGCTCAAGCCAGGCAGCTTCTAGCTCCGGGGAAGTTACTGGGGCGCTCCGTGTCTTATATCGCAGTCTTTATGCTATCGAAGATGACCCGTCGGACTTTCTTGCGCCTGTCTCTCCTGGGTTCATTGTGTCAGGTCTGGATACTGGAATTTGTTCATCATTTCATCCGGACGGTGCATGTCTGCCCAAGCTGATAAGTGATGAGCTTATAGAGAACCACCAATGGGCCTTTCACTATGCTGTCATCATCTATTTTCATAGGGTCATCCCAAAACAATACCTACCCGATGACGAAGCGATCGATAGCCCGGATACAAACGGTCTATACAATGCAATGCACGGTAGCATATCAAGAAAACAAGGCTGTCAATTGCTGATACGAAAAGTTTGGGATCGCTTGGAAAATATCGACTGCCTTACACCTCACGAAGTCCAACTACACCGTGGCAACGTTCTATGGCCAGCTTTCATCGCGGCTGTGGAGTCGGTTCAAGTCGAACTTCGGCATCGTGCCCTAATATGGTTCTCCAAGGCGTCTAAGCGGGGTGTTGGTAACATTCCGAGGGCCAAAGAAGTGGTGATGGAGGTTTGGAGACGCGTGGATCGCCAGACTGGTCAAGGAAGTGAGCCACTTGACCTCGGTCCAGTGGACTGGAGAGTCGTTATGAGAGAGACTGGTCAATCTATTATGTTGACCTAGAGTGGTACATGGAAGACTACATAGGAGCGTTGTTGAGACTCAGCAATGATCTGCAAGCGAATCCAACCCCTGTCAGCAAATCAATGACGGCAATCAGGCAGAATCCCCACATTTCAAGGCTGACGGATGACACGTGACTCTCTTGCGGAGTCTTGAAAGGCTGCCTAAGGTGCCTTGACAATCAACAAGATTGGAGATGTAGCACAAAGAGAGGCTCATAAATATCTCCGCTTCTCTCCAATTCATCATATTTAGACAGTCGACACCAACGATTTGACTCTCTATTCTCGCCCGCCGCATCTGACATCATGTCAGCGTCTTCGGAACCCTTCACTCTCTTTCACAAGTTCCCCCCAGAGCTCAAACTCGACATCCTAAGCTTCTGCTCCAGAAACGACCTAGTCTGCCTCTCACTAACCGGACCTGAAATGCGAAATCTCGTCGCACCACTCATCCCTAGCAAACCTAATCTCACATGGGTGGATCAGCTTGGTCCAACACCAGACATCCCTTCAGAATGCCACGATCCTTATCACAACAACATTCCCCGCCGGCCAGATTGCGACGGTGCAAGAGATCGAAATGTAGTCTACTCTCCAATGAGCCATCGCTTCAGACGCCATGAATACAAACACTGCAAAGTCTGCTACCGATGTCGAAACTACCCATCCGATCACCCAGTCTGCAACATTGCATACTGCAAAAAGCATTGCGCGTGCATTTCATGTCCTTTGTTTATGAGATTGCGGGGTTGGATGGGCGATCGCAAGTACTGTGCGGAGTGCAACCAATTCACCACTCGAGCAAAGAGAAACAACGGAAGATGTACGTATCTTTCCTCGCCTTTAGCAGTAACAAAATCTGATTATAGAATAGGCACTCACGGGCGGAAAAGGGTGCGAAAAACACCAAATAACCATTGGAGCCGCAGCAAAGGCTTATCCTATGGAAATCGGTGGTGGAGAAAATGGGGTACGCACGGGATTGACCACGAGGCATATCAGCCCAAAGACACCGGAAGACGAAACGCAAGAGTCGTTTAACCGCAGCGATATTAGGCAGGATACTACATGACATGAGTGCATAGAACACCTCTACCACTAAAGCGGCGTTTCGGGACATTTAGTACAGCTGAGAAAGGGTTGTGGCACCAGAAGAATCTAATTTACTGCTTATTATGTCCACATTCCTGAATATACGCCGAAATTCTTCAAGGGCACCTTCAACTAGATCGCCGATCGCACTACAGTAAGCAGCGTCGAGGATATCAGTGTAGGAAACAGGTCACAACACCCTTAAATACCATCGGCCATCAGACTACACTAAAGTAATTGAGTATACATCTCCCAGGAGAGGCTCTTTCTTGACGTCTTGATTGAAGTTGTGCAGCTCGCAGGGCCCTCTCAATTCCCATTCTTCCACGTCGGGCCACGTCTGGGTCGATTTGTGCGGTCGAAGGACCAGATACACAGAAAGACCACCAACTGTTGCGAATACCGCGTCTTGTGTAGAGCATTCGAAATTGGCCAGGCTGAAACGACCGTCGGCCAGGGTGAAGAAGGATTGAGCGTGGCCTCCATGAAAAGTGTCGGTTGGCTGCTCGCACAGACTGAAGGATTCGTTCTTCCACTGCTGATACCCTCTTGTCTCTTGATAATAGCAGTCTGTCAAAATCTTGTCTCCAAACAACTTGTCTTTAGACCTGATAGGCTCTTCCGTTGACTCGTGGTCGGTAGGCAAGCCAACCATTCCTCGGCAAGCACGTATTGCTCCAACAACAGCATCGCAGGCTAGGGGAGCGTCTGTGGTTTTCTCAACACCAAAGTCAGAGAGATCGAGAGCCTTTTGGATGCTACCAAGATATACCATGTTTAGGCGCAGTCTGTTACTTGACAAAAGCTCAAAGACTTGGCTACCGGGGTAACTGATCGAAGACCGTGTCAGTGGGATCGACGCCTTCTCGGCCACTGATAACGTTCGTGACCAGTCAGGTACCCAAGATGGCAAATTCAATCCCTTCCCTGGCTTGTTGTATGCAAGTAATAGCGTCGACTGTGTTTCTATCATTGCTTTCCATGTCGCTGTTATGTACAGCTCTTCAAGACTCATCGAATAATCGGGCACGATTGGCTCGGTGAAGCGCCAGTGGTCTACCAGCCCTAGCAGTCCGTATATTCGGTCCCGAGGTTCTTGACATCGTCTGTTCCTGGTGGCGTCCAACAAAAGCACCAAAATACCACCCTTAGTGACGTTACTTTGGCTATCCTTTTGTGCCGATTTGCGATGGTAGTTTAGATCCCACAAATGTCCCTCAATATGGCCGGTGGCCGATGCACCCAGAGGCGGTAGTCGCTTCCAAATCGACGAACAGCATGGAGGACCTTTTGTTCCTGCGAGATATAACATTTTCTGGGCTGCACGTAGCATCATATCCAGCGGAAAGACGCAAACTCCAAAATGCACGGATACAGCGCTGGGAAGCACTGCTTCTTGGAACGTCCAGATCCTGGAGAACCACGGCTGCTCGGCCATGTATGAGAAAATGCGTAGTGACTGTTGAAAAAGTCCAATGACAGCAGTTATAACTTTGTCCAGGGAGCAGAAGTGGTCGTTGATGCATGCCAGCAACCCGATTGCCGCTATTTCCATCATCATGTAGCTCAACGGCTGGTGGCCATATTCTGCAAGTAACGTAGAGAGATGGACGTCTCTTTCGTCGCCATACCAGTGATATGGTCGATACTCGTCGTCTAGGGTCTCGTCTTCTTCCTGCTGCCGACTCGAACCTGGGCCTTCGCAGATATAGACTTGAGCTTCGGCGGTACGTCGATATATCTCACGCATCATGCTGACTTGATGTCCTTTCTCTTGGTTGTCGCTTTGGTTGATGCAGATAGAATCTGCCCAGACTGTGCGCGGAGTAGCCTTGCGTCTTAATCGGCGAAGGAACCAAGCCAGATCAGACGGAACAGAGGCGGTGTGATCATCGACTACGACGGAATCCCGAAGTTCATTCCAGCGGTATGACAGCGCTTCAAAGCGCGGGAGTTCCTCGTCGAGTGAAACTGTCTTTAAGGCGCACCTGAGTCGCTCACGAAACACGCCTGGCTGGATCACGAGGAGTCGGATCTCTCTGGCTGCAAGTGGTTCGTACAACAATGGCCTCGAGCATGGATGGAGTAAGAATGACTCTGGATCTGGAACTTCCGACGCCATTATTAACATTCAAAGGGGGTGATTGTTTATGGATTCAATAAGTAACAGGCGGATATATTGAGGACTGAGGCTGTGCGAGGCTGTGCTAGATTTCTGAAGCGGGGTATTAATTCTACAGTAGATGCCTAGCAACTCCATAATAACTAACCTGCAACTAAAGTATAGCGTGACTAACTTGCAGTCTCGCCCTCAAAGCAAGCAAACATTCCACCTTTTCAGACATTATCATTGCCATGGCTGCTTGACGCGGGATGCTGTGTAGACGCATGGGGTACCTCCACCATTGAAGCGGCGTTTCGGGACGTTCGGCATAGCTAAGAAAGGATCATGCGCCAGGCGAATATAATTGGTCGGTAGTGATTTTGTAATTTCCTAATTATTGCCAGTATCTGCTGTGGTGCGCTGATATGTGTTGACGCCAAGTATGAAAATTTGCGATTGATTGGTGACGATTTAAAAACTCAAGCTGACCGGCTTCAATATTGGATTTTTTTAGTCGATATTGGCCCGCCTCGGTGTAGATCGCTTAGCAGCCAATAAGAATGACGCTGGACAAATTTATTGCCAGCCCTTACTGCTGCGTTGGCTGTTTAGCTGAAAACAACTTCATGTTTTTCGAAACGTGACTGGACGAGTCAAGCTGCATATATGGCCAGAAAAATGACAGGTAACGAGAAACACTTGCCACGTCTTATTCATGACACCCACCTCGCAAGGCATACCGCTTGGAGCAAAAGTCTATGCAAGGTGATTCACTCCATACTATGCGGGCAGGCAATAGGGGAATTGAAGCAGCGTATGCATAAAGTAATGTACAGTGTTCATAATAAGCATGCATGACAAAAGCTCAGCCGCAAAAATTCAGAACCACCATTAAAACACAGCAAGCTAAATATCTAAGCTCTCCCGGTAGCGCTTAATTGCTACAGCTTTGCTGCATTGCAAAATCCTTTTTAAGGCATAGCTCTGTTTATGCAGAGATCCATTCTATATTCTGTTTATACTAGCTACCGGTTGAGTAACCCGGAATAAAACTCTTACCTTATGCGTCAACTCATACCTTGGGCGTGCATCGCCCAATTGATCTTTATCAATTCTGTCCTTGCGGACTCTTTGGACGACTTCACAAATAACCTATTCACCGATTTAGGCCCGTAGGTTATTCTGAACTTTACTTTAATTGCTGTTTTCCTCTTGCCGTATATATATTCACCCTATCGTCTTATAGTATTCTCGCACTCTTTGGAGAACGCGTCACCATGCAATTCTTAAGCCAAGCTCTAGGTTGGGCTGATTGCATAGCACTCGCCATGGCACCTCTCGGTATAATCACGATTATCGTCAGCGCTATTAGAGTAGGTGGTCCAAAGTGGTTACAAGCAGTTATCGGCCGTGCAAAAGAAAATACAGCAGCTGCAGAAATGGAGCTCATGTCATCTACATCACTAGAGGTCTGCGAGCTTTTCAACGGCGACAGTATTGTTCGATGCCAGGGGACGTCACCCGTCTGGGAATTTATTTGTATTTTTCCGACGATGCATGTCAACTACAAGCCCGGCGTTAGGCTACCACTACGATATATGTCTCTCGAAAAGGCCATCCAGGAGAAGCTTTTGAAGATCGACCCTCAGTCGTCACCGTTCATTCTGCATTTTGTAAGGCAGAACTTTCTATCCAAGGACCAACGTAACAGCTGTGAGATGGGCAAGCAACGGCAGAGTCAACCTTCTGGAAACACTCGTTCAACACCACGCTCGCCTACTACCATCTTGAGCTTGATATATCAATACTTCAAGAACATGCATCGCCGCTCGACTGGCTCTGACGTAGAGCTGGGCCCATCTCAACCTTCGCAAGAGCCCCAATCTTCACAGGAGCCCCGGCCATCGTCAAATGACCGACCATCGCATGAGAGCCAAAGCGAACCATGCATCGCGGTGATCCGAGATACCGGCCTCAGCCCGCCAAACATTTCCCTCAATTTGCAAAACAGCCACAAAAGAGTTGGCATTCGGGTTGTTGCTTTCCTAGGAATTCTCCTGCAAGCAGGCGTCCTTGCGTTTTTCGGGGTCATGAGCTATTATCCCAAAGTTCAGCCCACCTTTCAGAAAGAGGACCAGCCTGCAAAGGCTTACGCTGCACCCTTAGCCATTTGTGGCACTGTTTTACTTGTGTTCGGTATGTTCATCTGTGCTGTTGTTGTCGAAAGCAGCACAAAAGAAACACGATACAGGGCAACCGACGGGTCAAGTTTCGTCATGTGTTGGGTACAACAGGGACAAACTGTCAGCGATCAAGTCTTTGACTCGTATGCGATGTCTCAGAATCTGCATTGTCCTGTGATTACAAAGTCGGCCCGAGGCAAGGACCTCCAAGACAAGGATAACAAAAAACAGAACAATGCTCTGGAACTCGCAACGATATGTGGTGTTATGATTGGTCTCGTCGGGTTTATCGTTCAATTCATCGGTCTAAGGGCCATGAACTCCGCAGCATCGCTGGCTCAACTCGCCGCGATCGGTATTATGACGCTATGCCGCGCATTAGTACGCCCCGGATTTGCAAGATCCTTTCGCAAAGCAAAACTTCTACGTGACTTCGAGTTGAACTGGCTCGCATGGGAGTTGGTGACTACAGGGAGCTTACTGGGAGCCTCGCAAAAAGAAGATCAAGATAAAACATGGGCAGTCGTGTCCGGCCATACAATGGAATACAAACAACTATCGTCAAATCGGGAACACAGAACTATCAAAGGCGAGACTGAAGCGCAAGATGTATTATTGTCAAGACGGGAGAATGGCAAGCTTGCAAATCTTCAGAGCAAAACATCAGAAGTTGCTGTCGGCCTTGCATCATCGATGGAGGACGCTTTGAATTTGTTTCTTCCCGATGGAACCAGAGAAGCCAACCTTTGTCAAAATACCTCTGACAACGAGGCTAACAACTTGGGCAATGTCATTGATAGCAGTGGCGAACCTGGAGATGATATTTCCGAGATCACGTGGTCGCTAGATGTCAATTACAACAGCGCATCTTCGACCAAGATATTGAGACGCAAGATTGCGATTCACTTGTCCTACCACGGAGGTACCTGGCACGTCCCAGCAGACACTCTTGAAGCGACACTGTCACTTTGGACGCATACCATTCGAGCAGGGGAGAAGAGACAGTGGGAGCCTGATAGTGAAGATTCATCATTGCTGTCTCAAACAGGGGATGGATGGTTGCGCAGCAAAGTTCCGCAGCCGAGCCTAAGACTATTTGGACCGGATGATAGAATACCGGAAGAGCAGCTGCTTCAGGACCTCGAGCTATGGGTACCACAGTGCCTCGACAATCTATTACTGGTCAGGGAGTGTGAGAAAGGCGCAACGGAATCAGATGTCAAGGAGTTTGACAACAGCAGGGTGTTTGGTTGTAATGCTACCACGTGTAACAGAAGAAGCGATTTTCGGTACTTCAAGACGTTCCCCACCATCGGGAAAAGAAATGAAGAGCAGGACAACGAAGAACAAGACAAATTTACATTGGGAATCGAGACTCAGGATTCACTGGAAGACCTATGCGCCAAAGACTTGCTCTTTTCGCTCATGTGCTCGGTAGCAAAAACACCGGGAGCACGTGTCAAAGGACAAGTCAAATTACAAGACACTTCTAGGGGCGACGAAGATGGCCAACAGTTTCAGTTCCTTTGGAACAAGAGTTTATCGGACCTAGCTGAATCCTGTCATCAGCGGGGGCTTGGTACTTACCAGGAGGCTTTGATCTGCATCATCTCAGCTCTGAGCATGGCACAGATCCTGCCGTTTCCACATGCTTGGTTTCAAGGAGTATGCGAGAAGATCGCACGGGCGGGCAGGAACAACGATGAATTTGAGGTTCTGGATATATGCGAAGACCTTCGGGATCGAACTCAATGCTATTTGCCAGAGAAAAGCGGCGTCAAAGAGTGCGGTGCGGCTTTACTACAAGAGCTTCGGTACGATGTCACTACAAAGCCTTCACCGATGGAATATAGTTGGATCGATGCAGAAGAGCGCCTCATTGATTTACTCGTCAATGTAACGACTGAGCTTAATTTTCACTCACACCCCAGAAGCCTTCCTAAGTGGCCACAACATCTACAAGAGTTTCATGGCTCTAAAGCCTCTAGTGTTGATTACAATGACGGCGACGCGGTGCATCGGATACTCCGGGGAGGTTACCCAGGTTATTTTATGCTCACTGAATCCCACTTAGGTGCGATGCGCGGACCGATTGGTTATAAGGCACAAGACGCACAGAAGAGGGACATCTTCGGACGACTTCCTCTTCACTATCTCGCAGGAAGCGAAGAGGAGCAGGATTACCTAACTTTAGGCGATTATGCTAAGTACTGTCGCGAACTGATCAACGTCCAAGATTACCACGAATATACGCCCTTACATTACGCCTGCGCGTTTGGTTCGGAGGAGAACGTGCGCGGCCTGCTCGAGAAATGGGCAAGGCTTGATATACAAGGGCTTGATGGAATGTATCCAATGCATTTGGCTGCTCGTGAAGGCAACGAAGAGGTCATTGATGTGATGCTCGGATGGATGAATCGCTCCGACAATTTGGACTTGACTCCGTTTCGGAGATTGCGAGGCTATGACGGTAATTTTCCGATACACTGGGCAGCGATCAAAGGACATATAGGTGTGATGAGAAGGTTAAGTGCAGATATCGATCTAACAACTGGTTCTCCAGGTTATAGGACACCACTCTTTCTGGCTATGGAATATGGCGGAAGAGATGCTGTCCATACGGCGATTAGGCTTTCTAAAGATCTCGACAGTCAAAATGACGATGGTGAAACGGCATTGAAGTATGCCTGCGTTACAGAAAAATGGGAATGGGCACGCATACTACGTCAGGCTGGTGCAGATCCGATGATTGAGGATCGATGGGGTATTAGTGCAATGGATGTTGCTAAAGAGAGAGGCCCGCCAGATATAATAGAAGTGCTAGAGAGAGAAGTTAGCTAAAACTTGATTAAAACAATATATATTTCTTTTTATAACTTCATTAACTTTTTAAAGCCTAACTAAAGGTTAATTAGTAGTAATTTTTTAATTATCTATTTATTGCTAGTAAATGCTATAGTAAATTTAAGGGTGCTGACGCCAAGTATAAACCGTCACCGTATCAGGTGCCAAGATATGCCGAGATTGAATCCTGCTGTGGCGGTGCAGGATTAGAGATGAATGTGACGAGTTTACGGAGTATATAGGAGGGAATTCCCCTGAATCTTACTTTATTTCGTTCCTGTTTCTTGTCAACGTACAACATGAACACTCTCCGCCAAATGCTTCCTCAGATTTGGCCTCAAGGCTACAAACGGGTTGATTCCAGCAGCAGTCTTGAAGATGCTGTCACCCCCGAGAAGAATGGTTCAAGCCTCAAGCTCGTCGCAAAACGCCTTCTCCGTCTTCCCCTCAAGACAATAACAATTCTCATCGCCGCTCTCCTCATTTTCCCAGGCCTGATAGCCCTCACCTCTCTCCGGGTAAGCCGAGAAAAACAGCCCCCAACGCCAATGCTAACGTAACCAGGGCGGCGCATTCTTGGCCGGAGAGGCTGCGACTGGCCAAGCCTATGAGACGTACCCTCAGGGTGACATTGCCAAGCTTCCTTCAAAGGATCGACGGCTTAGTATAGTCCTCCCTGCCAATAACCCAGACCACGATTTATGCAAAGTCATTACGAGTGCGTTGGCATTGGGGTATCCGGCTCCGGTTATTGTGAATTGGGGCAAGACATACGATAAGTCCAAAGGTTGGAAGGGAGGGTCTCATCTGGCGAAGATTACAGGTACTCTGGAGTATCTGGATAGCGTTTCGAATCCGGACACTCCGGACGAGAATAGACTGGAGGAGAATGATCTCGTTGTGTTGACGGATTCGTATGACGTTTGGTTCCAACTCCCGCCTGAGATCCTCCTCAAACGATACCACGAAGCAAACCGTCAAGCCAATCAACGACTAGCTTCACAATGGAACGGCCGGGGCAAACCTCCGATGGAACAAACCATCATCATATCAGCCCAAAAGAAATGCTTCCCTCCCCCGTCATCAGGCTCCGTCCTCCACTGCGATCAACTCCCCGAAAGTCCAGCTCGCAAAGACCTCTACGGACCAAATACCGATAAAGATCCCGAAGTGTTTCACAATGTACGACCGAAGTATCTCAACAGCGGGAGCATGATTGGTCCAGTCGGCGATATGAGAAAATACTTTCGTCGCGTGCATGAGCGAATGCAGAGAGGTTTGGTCAACGGCAAAGACTTATACAGCGATCAAGGAATATTCGGCGAGATCTTTGCGGAACAAGAAATCTGGCGTCGTTAGCTTCGCGAGAATATCGTTTCTCGAAAGGACAAGAACTTCGATGTTATGCATAGCGATTTCGAGTATCACGTCGGGCTGGACTATACCCAGAATCTGTTCATTCCGACTGTTTTTGAGGAGCAAGATGGCGAGATAATTGCGCTGAATAACGAGACTGGCATTGCTGAGAAGTCAGTGTCCCTGGGGATTGAGACGAGGTTAGACGGCATGCCAGACGACATCCAATCTTCTACAAACCCATTGAACCTGAACGTTCTTCATGATCCAGTCAATTGGGGAGACATGCCCATGTATGCCGATTTGTACTCCGCTGCCATTCCTGTGGTGGTCCATCACAATGCTCACAAGGACGGAGCGAAGAATCGTCGTCATCTCTGGTGGGACCGTATCTGGTTCTTCCCATACCTTCGCCAACTCATCAAGTCCCAACTGAAAGTCGTCGAAGCGGAGCCATTGCTGGAGATTGCCGTTAATGGGGAACGGTTGGTGTACTGGGAGTCGCGGTCAAATGTCACTCAGAAGAAACCGAAAACGTTCATCGTCGATTCGGGGGAGGTTAACATCGTCGAGCGTGAGTTCGGGTACGTCTGTCGCGCAAAGACGGAAAAGGCGGAGGCGGAGAAGCCGTGGTACGATGAAGTATTTCGGGATGGACAGGGAGATCTAGAGTTGCTTTGAGTAAAGGACCTAATTGTGCTTTGGTTAACACAGGTTGAGATGTGTTGTTGAGAAATAGATGTCGATATATTCGTCGATCGCAAGGGATCACAAACACGTAGTCCCGTTGCTATGGCGAGCACCCACAATGATATGGCCTCGAGAATATCAGAGGTGAGACTGGGGGCAAGTCAAGTTTATATAGCCCTCTCACGGGACACTAGTTTGGACCTAAGATAGTATGGGTGGGCGTAAGGTTTGTCGAACCGCCTCATTAGTTATTGTATTACGCTTCCATGACGTGCTCAGGAACTTGTCGAGCTGAGGGCTTATCAAGCGTTCAGTGAATAAGAACACACCTCACTGCTAGTACGGATAGAATTCCTCTCCATACTAGTCAAGGACCCACCTCAGCGGATACAGCATACGAATGGGGAATGGCGAACTTGCTTTCCAGGGTGCGGCTAAGTTCTATGCGGTAAATATAAGCTCTCAGCCACACAACTCAACTGCGAAACCATCTAGACATTATACTTAGGGGTCCTCTCTAAGGGGATATAATGTGTTTTTTATTATATTTTTTATATTTTATTTATATTTTAACTACCTTATATAATTAATATAAGCCTTTTAAAATCTTCTCTTTAGGCTATATAGCTAGACTTTTCTTTACTTTATAGAATTATATTTATTTAAATTATTTTAAAATTATAAATAGTATTAAGTATTTATTTTATACTATTATTATTTATTTTCCTTAAGAAATTAACTTTTTAACTTAATAGTTATTAATTATTATAAATATAAAAAGCTAGAATTTCTAGTTAATTCTTTTAATAATAAAGAAAAGTAATTTCTTTAAAGTTAAATTATTATATTAAAAGTAACTTATAATTAAAGGCTATTAACTTAACTTATATAAAATTATTATAGTATTTAAGTAAAAGTAAAAGGTAATTATTTTACTTTTAAAGCCTTAAAAGAAGATATTTATTTATCTTTACTTAAAGCTATTTATAGTTATTTATAATTAGCTTATTTATATTAAAAAGCTAGCTATTTTTATAATTAAAATAAAAAGCTTTATCTATTAATAAAAAGAAAATCCTTACTTTAATTAAAATTATAAGTATTTTATTATTATTATAAAAGTAAAGGTTTAAGCTTATTTAAAAAGATAAAGGTTTTATTTAATCTTTTATTATAAGTATATTAAAAAGAATATAATCTTATTATATACTAATATATATATAAAATAGTTAACTTATAATAAAAGTATATATTAAATAGCTTATTTATTAAAAGTTAATATTAAATAAGAGGAAAATAAAGTCTATTTTACCTAGAAGGGAAAAAAGCTAATGTATTATTTTTACTAAGATGCTAAGATCTATCTGACCGAGTGGCAGAAGTCAATGGCATCATCAATCAATCAATTATACTTAGGGGGTGCAGGTAGATCATGCTTGATGTCCGGGTGGGAGGTGTGATGCCCGGTTGACCGAAAGTAGCTTTCTAACAACAAGTGGTCCGTATACGTCTTGTCTATAGTCTAGCAGACCCCCCCTCATGAACCTGCACCCAAAGCTTAATCGTCTCAACCAATCCCTCCACCTCCGCAACAGTGTTCCCTGCATGTACACAGATCCTCACCCTCTCACTGCCCTTTGGTACCGTCGGCGCCACGATAGGTCGTACCGTGAATCCTCGTTCCTGGCAGAACTGAGCTAGACTGCGTGGTTGCGAGGTGAAGACCGGTATAATTGGTGATTTCGGTGCTGACTCTGCGCGAATTGATTGGCTGACGGAGCATGCTTCCGCTAGTAGCTTGTGCGTATAGCTCACCAAACTCCAGAGATGTTTTAATCTCTCATCAGCTCTCCCGCTCTGGAGATACTGATATGAGATGCCAATGCTCGCGAGACAGGAGAATGGCATTGCAGTCGTGTAGATGAGAGTCCGGGCGTAGTTTATGAGATATTCCCTCGTCGTGGGTGAACACAAAACAATAGCTGCATTGTTAGCTTTGTTTGGTGAGTGGTTGGCTTTACTGACCCCCGAAAGAACTCATTGCTTTGCCAAAGGTATGCAGTCGCGCGAATATTTCCTTTTCCAGACCCAATTCGCATACGAGACCGCGTCCTTGATGGCCGAAAATGCCTGTAGAATGTGCCTCGTCGACAATGATGTAGCCATTGGTTGGGAGTCGCTTTTTGACGCAATCGACAATCTCTCTGAGAGGAGCAACGTCGCCATCCATGCTGTAAACACCTTCAACAAGAATAAACACCGATTTCTCGCTCCCAATTCCCCTCAAAACATCATCAAGTCCTCCCTCCCCATATACACAATTATGCTTGAACGACACCCTCTGTCCCGCGCGACTCAACCGCATCCCATCATGAGCACTCGCATGAATAAGCTCATCATACACAACAACATCCCCCGGCTGCGGTAAACAGCTCACAAGACCAACATTGGCATCAAAACCTGAATTAAACAGTAACCCCGCATCCGCGTTGTGAAATGCCGCAATGTCTCGTTCCAAATTCTCCGCGAGGGTTGAATTGCCGTCCAACAGTCGTGAACCTCCAGACCCTAATAACGGAGGCGGCGCTGCATGATTCTCGAGCAGGGAGTGATACGCGCTTCGAATTTCCGGTACCGAGGACAGTGAAAGGTAGGCATTTGAAGAAAAATCGACATTATCAGCTGGAAACGTCGTCAATCGTCGCAATTGAGACCGTTTCTCACGATCTAATAATCGCGCTTTCAGCTTCTCCTCCAATTTCGACATTATTACAAAGTTAAAAACTCACAAGTCACTTTAATCGGTAAAGCACGCGGAATTTGTTGGGTTTAGTACATGTTGAGCCCCAGCCCCGCCCGGAGCTCTTTGCCGTGCCGATCTAGACCCTCATTATAAACCGCGGCATTCCACCTCAACCCTTTCGTCCATTTCCCCATCATCAAAAAATGGCGCCCGTGCCTGCTCTTCTCTGGCGATCGCTGCGAGCGCATCAGGTCTACGGTGCGAATACTGATGTGGGCAAGACGATTTTCAGCACGATTTTGTGTAATGCTGCGAGTAAGCGGGGTGACAGGACGTGGTTTCTCAAGCCGGTTTCTACGGGGGCTGCGGATGAGGCTGATGGATGGTGTAAGTTTTATAGATATTGAGGGGATTAAGCTAATTAGAGTAGAAGTTTAGTAATTCTAGGAGAAATTGTCTAACGAAGTAGTCATATTCAACGATATGCTCCGGCGACGAACCATGAGACGCTCTTTCAGTACGACATTCCGTGCAGCCCTCATATAGCTGCAAAAGCATCTGGCAAGGTATGGAGTCAATTGATTGATGAATGAAGCTTACAGAGTAGCCAATTCCATCTAATCAAGATGTTCTTACCAAGATTTACGACACCACCTCTCGATACGCGTCTGAAGGTCCTGGATGGCTGTTTCTAGAGACTGCCGGCGGTGTTCATTCACCAGGTCCATCTGGTACGACACAAGCTGATCTCTACGCTCCATTGCGTGCACCAGTCATTCTCGTCGGCGATTCAAAGCTCGGTGGTATCTCACAGACTATTTCTGCCTACGAGTCTCTGCGAATGCGCGGTCACGACATTGAGTCAATTCTTCTGTTCCAGGATATCAAGTACGAAAACTACCAGTACCTGCGAGAATACTTTGGAAAGTTGAGCGGTATCTCAGTTGAAACAGTCCCCAAACCACCAACCCGACTCGAAAATGAACAGGAAGACATTGAACAGATGAAGGAGTACTACGCATCCCGCAACGTCGACCACGTCCTCGAAGCTCTTGACAAACGAGGCAAAGACCGAATCTCCCGCCTCGAATCAATGTCCTCCAAAGCAAGCAAATCAATCTGGTACCCCTTCACCCAACAAAAGCTCGTCACCGCCGATACAATCTCCGCCATCGACTCAGCCCACGGCGACTATTTCCAAGTCCTCAACCTTTCCTCCCCCACTCCCAATCTCCTGCAACCCGCCTTTGACGGCTCAGCATCATGGTGGTCCCAAGGTCTAGGCCACGCCAACTCACGCCTCACCCTCGCAGCAGCCTACGCAGCCGGTCGGTACGGCCACGTAATGTTTGCCGAGGCAATCCACGAGCCTGCATTAGCGCTAGCGGAGATGCTCCTCAAAGGTGCCAACAATCCGCGATTTTCACGTGTTTTCTACACTGATAATGGGAGCACGGGATGTGAAGTCGCTGTCAAGATGGCGCTTCGGGCTGCGAGGTTGAGATATGGCTGGGGACCAAACGATAATGTTCATATTCTTGGACTCAAGGGGAGTTATCATGGGGATACGATTGGCGCGATGGATTGTGCGGAGCCGTGTGTTTATAATGAGAAGATTGAGTGGTATGAGGGGAAGGGGTATTGGTTTGACTATCCTACCATTCAGTGCGTCAAAGGGAAATGGGTTGTTCAGGTTCCTGATGGTCTGAGGGATGAACTGGGACATGATTCAGACCTCAGATCGATCTCGGAGGTTTTTGATCTTGAATATCGGCTCAATACCGAGCACTACCGAAAGTATGAGCGCTACATTGAGGGCGTTCTCACAAGACTCCAAGCATCTGGACGCAAGTTTGGCGCTCTTATGATGGAGCCTATAATTCTCGGCGCAGGAGGCATGATCTTTGTGTGAGTCTCATCTTTTCTCTCTTCTCGACTTCTCCTCTAACATTATAGTGACCCCCTCTTCCAAAGAGCTCTAGTGGACGTCGTCCGTCGATCCCCTCACCTCTTCGGCAATGGCTCCAGCCCCAACGACCCACTCTCATGGTCTGGACTCCCCGTAATTTTCGACGAAGTTTTTACCGGGCTATACCGCCTTGGTCGGTTCACAGCGGCGTCATTCCTCGGCACCGACGCCGACATCTCCGTCAACGCTAAACTACTTACGGGCGGCCTTGTACCGCTGTGCACGACGATGGCATCAGAGAGTATTTTCGATGCGTTTGTCAGTGATGACAAGAGTGATGCTTTGCTGCATGGACATAGTTACACGGCGCATGCTGTTGGGTGCCAAGTTGCTGTTGAGTCGGTGCGGGAGATGCAGGATATGGAGAAGAGGGGAGAATGGGAATGGGCGGAGAAGGATTGGGAGAAGGATACGCAGGCTTGGTCTGTTTGGTCGAGGGAGTTTGTTAACAATGTCTCGCATAACCAGCAGGTTTTGGGTGTTTGGGCTCTTGGCAGTGTTTTGGCGATTAGTTTGCGGGATGAGGATGGTGTTGGATACAAGAGCTTGGCGGCTAAGAAGCTTCAGACTCATTTACGAGAGGGTACTGGGACCTGGAATGCTCATAGTCGAGTTTTGGGCAATGTTTTCTATGTCATGGCGAGTCAGAAGACGAGTCGACAGAGTCTTCAAGAGGTGCAGGGGTTGTTGTTGGGGGCTTTGAGCAAATAGTCACCGTCGTAAAACGAATCCGTTGCTTAAATGTCTTGACTCTTGACAGCAGAGATCGTATCTACCATTTTCTTGAAGCATGGCATCTCCCGCCAGTGCAATTCATGACGTTATGCAATTTCTGGGGTGATCGACACTCCCCTGCAGGGTTGACGTGTCGGAGGGGTCCACGTCAATCGTCACGAAATCTCAGTTTTACTCCAACACATCAAAGAGTCACCAAAAAGATTATCAAAATGAGTTCAAAACAGTTGTACGAAAAGACTCGAGAGCAGTCAATCTCTGACTTTGAAGCGCAAACGAAGGATCTACAAAAAGAACACCCCGATATCGACTTTAAAGCAGTCGTCATCGAACCGACCATGAATCTCATGTTTGACATCAAGGTACGTTTGCCGACCATAAATAGGGCGTACTGACATTTCAGGAAAACCTCACTGAAGACGAGCGAAAGAAACATGAGGAATACATCACTCGAATGCTTCAGAATACCGGCAATCTGTTCAAGGCAGAGAAATACCTTTGGCAGGCCAGAGACTACTTGAGGCCCTACCCTGATGTTCTCAAACAATTTGACGAGATTTACATCAACCAAAGACCAATCCACGTCATGTTATCTCAACTCCACGAAACATTCCACCAAGCAAATAGACATTCATAGACATTTCCAGAATCCATTAGCCTAGTCTGCCTACCTAAGGTACTCCTAGCCAGTTCCCCGCTCACATGACGCCCCATCAATAGGGCGTGATGACAAGGTTTCCCTTTTGTCAGCCAATCAGAAATCACCAGACAATGCCGCCACTTGATAACCTTTACTGAAGGGATCAGACCTCTCTTCTTCACCTTTACAGTGGCGTGCATGCATTGACCCCTACAGCACACTCACTGCTCACCATGAATTTCAACAACCCCAATCTCTTCACAGACGTCGATCTATTGGACGGCTTCATCAGCGATGATTTAACCCCCTACATGTCCGACTCAGCCCCTCCACCAGACCTATCAAACGGAATCCCCAATGTTCCTCCAACTCATCCTGCGCCGCAACCCTTCACGCCCCTGTCGCTGCATGGCTATACGCAACCAGCGCCGCCCGCAAAGGTCGGCGGGAGATTCACGAGGGAGTCGGTGCGGATACTGAAGAATTGGCTTGCGACGCATCAGAACCATCCGTATCCGCGTGAACCTGAACGGCGGATGCTGCAGGAGGAGACGGGGCTTACAAAGACGCAGATATCTAATTGGTTGGCTAATGCGAGACGGAGAGGAAAGATTCCGTCGAGTGCTTCTTCGCCGAGACATGGGGATACGCCTGCTATGGATATCCCGCCTAGACCTGGGACGCCGGCTGTGAGGAATACGTCTGATATGGATCCGCTGCAGAGATGGGTTGACTCACCGCCTGAAGATGAACCTGCTGCTGTTACTGCGATTGCGAGAGCTGTGGCATCTGTGCGACCGCAATCAGGTAAGCTTGACGGAGTGAGAGTGAGTGAAGCTAACAGAATAGGTTCCTCGAGTCCATATACGAGACTATCTCGAACGCCATCAGTTAGAAGTGTCGGTACATCGAGGTCCAGCTCAATCAGCTCAGTTAACTCTCACACGAGTCGCTCATCACTCGGCCTCAATGAGCTCTTTAGTCGGGGAAGTTCTCGTCGCAGAAGACGTGCATACAAAGAAGAACGAAGATCCCTAGCAGCTCCCCGAAAAGCATTTCAATGCACGTTCTGCACCGAGACGTTCCGGGCAAAACACGATTGGTCACGTCATGAGAATTCTCTTCATCTGCCACTTGAGCGCTGGGTCTGCAGTCCAGAAGGACCCCGTGGCCAAAAAGCCGATAGTCCTGAGATACGCTGCGTTTTCTGCGGGCACGTCGATCCTGATGATGCGCATATCGAAACACACAATTACTCAGCTTGCAAGAATCGACCTGTGCAGGAACGCACATTTAATCGAAAAGATCACCTCAATCAACATCTCAAATTGGTGCACAATGCTAAATTCGCCGAGTGGCCTATGAGGCAGTGGAAGGCTCCTCCGCCTGCTATACACTCGCGATGCGGTTTCTGTAATCTTGTGATGGAGACGTGGATTGATCGTGTGCATCATCTAGCGGATCATTTCAAAACGGGCAAGACTATGGCTGATTGGAAGGGAGATTGGGGATTTGAACCACATATTCTTGAGCTTGTCGAAAACTCGATTCCTCCATGTGAGTTTTGTTGTCAACGTACGGGTGGAGTTACTGACTTTCTAGACTTTATCGAAACTGAACGAAATAGTCCTTTCCCGTTCGAAGGCAGCCGTGCACTCGTTGAAACACCCCGAACAGCTTATGAGTTGCTCAAGCTGGAGCTTGCGTATTTCATGCAGAATCACTTTTACAAGCATGCGCGAATGCCGACCGGCGATGAAATGCAGCTCGAGGCGTGTCGAATTCTCTTTGCTGCGGAACCGCTGTCTCAAGTTGACCTAGTTTGTCCATCCTGGCTTCGAGACTTGGTGTTTTCGAACGTTGCAATCTCACAACAAGCTCAATTCGGACCGATGAGATCGAATGCAGAGAGTCGACTTTCTTCATTGGAAATCAGCGGGAAGAATAATATTTTCGAAGGATGTCCGTTTGAGACGCAGTTACAAGAGTTTGTACAAGCGAAACAACTCTTGGGATTGAGTATTAGGGATGATGAACTGCGAGAAGAATGTTGTAGAATTGTTGGTCGATTGGAGGAAGTTTCAGCAACACCATCTGATTTCATCGCGAATTGGCTTATCAAGATCATTCATTTACCCGGCGATTGGCTTCTCCCGTTCCGACAACGTACAGGAATTGAGTTAATCGGATTATCCGAGGGGGTGAACTTGAACGCGATGATCCAAGACTATACCCGTCTTGAACAGGAACTTGGTGCATATCTCGATCTGCAACGCGTCATTGGCATTGAACCACCCGACGACGACCTCCGCCGCCAAGCGCGCGTTATAATCCACGGCTCAGACTCAAATCTGAATCACACAGCAGCAGACGACGATTATTGGCTAGCAGCATTTCGACAGCGACATTCTACAACGACAGAAAACACAGAAGCTTGGAACACGGCACTTCGACCTGATCCCCATCTCCTTGCAGCGCGAGGTCTCGTTCTCAAAACAAGTACAGCCTTTCTGAACGATCATAATTACTGGCGATGGTTCACGCAGGAATTGCGACAATGGGTATCTGCGATAATGTCACCCCATAATCCAGCGAGTCGCGTTCCCTCAGACGGAGAAATCCAACATTACGCGCGATGGATTAGCTACAATGAGTACGTCACCCAATCAACCTCAACCTGTTTGCCTCTCTAACAATTTAGTGACGACCCATTTAATCAGACCATCGCAGAGAACAAAGATTGGCTCGAGGCGTTTAAGCGTGATGTCGGTATTACAGAAGCGCTTAATAATGGCCAGATATGACGATCAACAAGAATGTCACGCTTATTAAACTCTAACGGGAAACTCTAACGGGAAAATAATAATAACTCTAACTTTACAAGTTTAAAGAATTTAACCTTTTACTCTTATCTGCTGCCAAGTGAAACTGCCGATGTTTGTGATTCATCCGAAACTCGGGTCAGACTTTGCCGAGACTTTTAACGTGGATAAGCTTTTAGATTCGGCCAATTGTAAATGTCCGTAGAATAGGAGGATCTACAATGTATCCTAGAGTGAAAACGGCAATTCAAGTAGAGGTTGATGATGCAATTACTGACTATCAAGAGTGTTGGAATAAGCTTACGGACTCAGCTCGCATTAGCCTTCTTATACAGGCAATTCAACCTCTAGCCCCAGCACCAGCCGCAGCTTATAGGGCTGATCTCAACAAGCACGCAGTTTGAATAGCCGAAACGGGATAATGTCAACTGGTTTCAAGGCACGGCTTGTGGGGGCTATACCACGCTACACGTCACCCAAGATCGTCAGCTTGCCCCGACAGTTTGGGGGCTAACCCGCGATTGGCCGCAGTGAGCATGGGAAGCCTGTAAGCCAAGATGTACAGTCTTGGCAAACACTCCATTATAAAGACTTTCCCGCTCGTTGGTCAGATTAATGGACAGCAGTTATTACAATGTCGTTTTCTACCCTGGTGGTGGGTATTTTCTACCTTGCGGGTGTTTCTGCCGCTTCTGTTTCGAGGCAGATACAGCTTGGTGACCATGAGTACTTTGTTCCTCCGACCGCAGCGTGGAAGTTGGATTCGTGGAATGTTTCGGCTGATGCTGACGAGTTTACGCCGTTGACGGTGGTGAAGTTTAACGGGACGGCAAATGCTGAGCGTGTTGCCTCTGTGCTGGGGGAGTATGAGAAGGATGATGTTTGGACCAGGGAGTTTACCCAGGGTATGTTTTGTGAATGATGGGGTGATTTATCTGACTGTCGCAGCTTTGTACGTCAAGACTGATCAACAATTGGCCTTCAATTCTTCCAAGTACAACGTGTCAGCGGTATTCACAGGCAAAAAGTCAGTGCATGCAGGCCCATACTTTGTACATCGCTACACAGGCAATGTCTTCCAAGCATACCGTCTCTACGTCGACACCAACCAAGCCTTCATCCAAGTAAGCTCCCCGCTTATGCACTCAACATCGCTGACAGCAGTAGTCCACCTACCAAGACCCCTCCGGAACCCACCATCCCCTTCGCGCCGGCGCCCTCTCCGCCGGTGGTCTCACGATCGCCGTACCATCGCGTCTGTACTATACCCCGACGAAAGAAAAGCCCCTCGCCGGTCTGCGTCTCGGTGTCAAGGATCTGTACGACCTCAAAGGTGTCAAGACCAGCGGCGGCAACAGAGCACTATACGAAATGAGCAAGGTCAAGACCAAGACTGCTCTAAGCGTACAGAAACTCATTGATGCCGGCGCTGTAGTTGTTGGAAAGAACAAAATGTCCGAGTTTGCGTTTGCTGGCGGATACGTCACAGAGCATATCGACTACCTTCTCCCCTGCAACCCGCGAGGCGATGGTTACAATTCGCCTGGTGATAGCTCCGGTGGCTCCGCTGCAGCTGTCGCTTCGTATGACTGGCTTGATGCTAGTATGGGAAGTGACACAGGCGGTAGTATCCGTGGCCCTGCACTCCAGAACGCTGTTCACGGGAACCGTCCTACACAAGACGCCGTCAATCTTACTGGAGCCCTTCCACTGTCATCAGCCATGGATACATCAGGCATCATTGCGAGAGACCCTGCTGTGTTGTCCAAGTTCACCCGATCTCTCTACGCTGGCACGATTAGAGAGTATTCTGGGTTGCCGTCTGAGGTCCTTCTTGACAGCGGTAGTGAACAGTTTCTCCTCAACCTAGAGAAAGACTCCCCTAAAGCGGCAAATGCAATAGGGGAGTTTTTAAACAGCCTCACAAGTCTACTGTCTACCGATGGAAGTGTCTTCTCAATCGACTCGGCCTGGACAAATTCTACACCAAAGGCATTCAGCGACGTGGTTCTCTCCAACATCGTGGGTAGTGTCTACTTGAACTTGACTACCTATGAGCAGTGGAACGAGTTTGGTAAAGATTATGTTGAAGAGTTCATGAGTCTGAACGATGGTTCATTCCCTCATATGGTGCCTGAGATTCGCGAAGGATGGATGAACGCCAATAAGACAATGACCGAGTTGACTCATGAGGATGACTTGGCTTCCAAGAAAGGAGTCGAGGAATGGGTCGCGAGCGAGTTTCTGACTGCTGATAACAAGAGCTGCTCGAATGCTGTTTACGTCTATCTGTCGGCCAGCTATCCTTCATACAAGCCTGACGTTTCTCAGGAGTATGTCATCCCTGTTTTTTCCCCATCACCGCTAACATATCAGTGGCTCAAATCCATATATCCGAGAGCTTCTCCAAGACAGTTCTGAACAGCAGTCTCTCATCAACCAGCTCAACACTACCGTCAACTGTAACTCAACCCTTGGATCAGAAGAAGCTTGCGAGGAATCACTGGAGGCAGAAAAAGAAAACTCCAACTCAGGCAGTCAGACCGTATACGCCGGAAGACTTGCCTCCGTCGCAGGCCTCCCAGACTACGCAGTCTCACTTGGCATGTTTGACCTGGGCCAATTCTCCAACTCATCACTCCAAAACGAGCTTGTTCCCGTCGGAGTCAACATAATGGCAGCAAAAGGCTGCGACTTTGTAATTCTCGACATCATCGAGGCACTCCACAAAGAGGGTGTTATCAAGACAGCCAAGACTGGTAAAACATCATAAGTAGTAATGAGATAGTCAATAATCCTCGTCCCTAATACATCCCCGCATTTAGGGACCAGCGAGCGGGCGGGGAAACTGAATCGTGGTGAATTACTGTAATTGGTTTAGTTTACGTGTCATCACAGCAGGTTTGATACGCTGATGGCAGGTCGGGGAAGTAATCCGGAATTGGAAAGTTTCTAGGCACATTATCATCGCCACGATTATTTAAGTTCTGCGTTGTTCTGGTCTTCGTCCATCATCAATCATGTCTCTACTTGAATCAATGTGTCTTCATCAAGAGGTTGTTGCCATCGCCTTTGCGGCAGTGGCATTATGTGTCTTCGCTGCGTATGAATGGATGCGCAAGGGTAAAACAGCTGGTATGTTTTCTGATCTATCAGGGAACCCATCTAAGACAGCCAAAACGGACGTTGAATGGAAAACTCCTTCACCAAAGCCGCTGGTCGACTCTGATCTCGATGCAAAGAAGCCTGAGCTTTACCGACCATGTCGCCATGGACCCAACCACGTCACCATGGGCATTCGGAAGATGGACTGGAACAATTGGATTGAGATGGATTCCAACTTTCTTTGGTATCATGGTCTCAAGGTCTCTGAGCTCGAGAAAGACATTGATGCGCATGTTCAATATGTTGATAACGCCGTGACCCGAGACGCCTGCTTCGAGGTTCTAGAGGAACTGACTGCATACTTGACTGTTCGATACCCGAAGATCTTTCAGCTCAGCAACGGCATTCTTCGAAATACGTTGACCAAGGAAGAGTTCAACTACCCAGCCAGTATGTATCATCCTCAGAGTCAAGGCCTAGCTGACCATCAGATACTCCCAAGGAAGCGTTGGCAACAGCTGCCAAACTAGTCCAAGACGATCTCATTATCATGGTTGAAGAAGATGGTAAGTTGCCTTAGTATTTCTCTTTCCCGGCTGACATTTTAGACGGCCAATATCACCTCGACGCTGGAGCTGTTTGTCTCCCTGGCTTTTGGCGGTTGAGTGAAAAGTTCAGGATGTCCCTAGACACTCTACACATCGAAGCCAAGGTTCCCCACTATCAGTCAAAGCTGCAAAAGTCTATGAATCGCTTCTTTAAGACGATGCAGCCAGACAAGGCTGTAATCCGGAACAACGTGAGTCCGTTACCCTTCTGGTAGTACGTTGCTGACCATTCAGTTCTTCATTCAACTCGACGATGGTCTTCACTGGTCTCACCGAATGGGTGATCGAGATAGCAACGAAGTCGCCTGTAAGTCAATCACTATCTCCTCTCGAAACACCCTAACAACTATTCTCAGGCATGGGAAACGGCAAATGACAAGGGTCTGACTATCAACGATCTCTATTTCCGCTCCGAGAGACAGTCACTTCGACGTCTTCCACGATCCAAAGCTCTTCTCTTCACGGTTCGTACATACTTTGAGCCAATCATTACAATTGCACAAGAACTTCACGTTCCAGGGCGGCTGGCTGAAGCTATCGAGAACTGGGATGAGGCTGCTTCAAAGTACAAGGGCAAACATCACTGGGCGGATATTCTTTTGCCGTATTTGCACGAACAAGACGAGTTGCAGAAGAAATCGGGAGTTTTGGAGAAAGTTCCGGAGGGAAGCTTCCCGTACTAGACAGAATAGGCAGAAACATGAATGATCTGATCTCGTTATTTATCACTCACCTTGACCAATGGGGATCTACGGACTAATATTATTCCAGCGGACATGTCAGCCTGCTTACGCAGTGGCATCTGAGGCGGTAAGACCTCATCAACTCATTGCAATCTAGAGACACAAGCCGACAAAGCTCGCAAGATGTCGCTGACTGAGTTCCATTACTTCTCGTCACTTCCATTAGAACTACGCCAAGAGATATACAGCTTAGCCACGCCCCCCCGCTTTGTCCAAGTCCTGAGATTTACTGAGCAAGATTACGATGAATTTGCGGAGCATATACGCACAACACCAAACGCCATTCGACTAGATGAGTCTCTGACACACTTCTCATTCAATTGGCGATCTCAAATTCCGTCTCGGTCCAAACAGTCAACCCTTGAGCGCTTTGGCTTTTCGAGCATCAACTCGCCGTATCGGCCTTGGGACGTATCAAAGCTCGCACCTCAAATCAGTCTTGACTGGCTAAGCGAGAACCCTGCTTATGCTTGGGAGCTGTGTAGGGAAGTTCAGCTGTTTAGCACTGCTCCAATTCCCGCACTCTTGCACACGTGCCGTGAATCTCGAGACCACTTGATCAAGAGAGGCTATCAGCTTGCCTTTCGTACACGGTCTCACGGTCCTCAAACATGGTTCAATTTTGATCACGACGTCTTGTTCATCTCTCATGGGGATGATTGGGGTACCAAGCATCGGGTACTAAGTGGCTGTGCTTGGGATATCAGCCAGTTCCATCCCAGTGACATGCAAAAGGTCAAAAGAGTCGCCTTGGACGAGTCTACAGGCTCTCTTTATCTTGCACATCCTAGGTTCAGTGAGGGAAACTACAAGTTCTCCGATCTCTCATCTGTGTTGCGACTTTTCAAGCATCTCGAGGAGTTACTTTTGGTGGAATGGACAGATTCACATATGGAGTCAATCAGCCCGATGAAAGACTTTTACGCCAGGGCGAAGCAGCGACACAAATATGACACCCAGTGTCTTTGGAGCTACCAGCCTGTGAGCGAGGTTGATGTACTTCCGCAACTGTTTCCCTATACGAACTCTTGGAATCCCCTGACTGTAGCATCTATCGGACCATATGGAGAGCTTCTCAACAATCATCAAGGTCTAGAACGAAACGGTTACTTCATCATGGTTCAGAGGTCTCTACGAGAGAAGCTTCTCGAATACAGAAACTCCGTAGGTTCACGGCAGATAGTCGATGTCAATGTTTGGTGGAATATACCGACCATCACGACCGTTCACGTTATGTCGAATTGGGGACATGAAGTTCTTGGGCGGGAACGGTGGCGCGCCCTGAGTCGGGTTTATGCACTTCGAAAGAAGTGGCTGGCCCAAGGAAAGCGAGTCTCTAATCCTTTGCCGCAAGGAGAAGCGTATGACTATGAAGCGGATGAAGAGGCATATAACTTCGTCTCGGAGAGAGATTCTCATGGGGCGCAGCGTACTTGGTGGGTTGAAAAAGGGATAATCCCTTTTATTAAATAGTAAATAACTTAACAAGCACTTCCTAAAAGATGATACATCTATTAGGATAATACTTATATATACTAATAATAGAGATTAGGTAAATATTAACATAAATAAATAAACTTAAGGCTAGTATAAATATTATAAGTAAACAAGGGAAGGAGAAGGGCTCAATATTATGATATTAAGTACTCACTCCATGAGGAATTATTACTCACTGAAGAAGCAAATTGTCCTTTTACCCTCTATAACTGGGAATATCACAGCTATGAACTTAAGGACAGTGAAAGCCTACAAAGATGGGACTACAATTGTAACTAAGAACTTCCGACTTCGCTCTGGCTAGAGAAATGTTCAGTGTTCAAGGTGTTATTGTACTATAAATTCTGGTTCTTCTTCGATTGCTTTGACCTTCAGCCTGAACCGGCTGGGTGCTCTAGATTGTTATTATTCAAGATAGACTAGTTATGCAGGACAAATGGATCATTTCCTCTGCGTCTAAGGCCTCTTCTCTATGTACTCTCGCTCTCGATATCACATCTAAAGGAGCTCAAGTAAAGAAGAATATGGCCGGGAATTAAAGGTATTCTCTGTTAAACTTGACGCTAGTTTAGTATTAGAAACAGAAGCAAATATTTACTAGACTTAAGAAGACTACATAAGTTTAGGGATATGCTAAGCCTTTTTATAAAGATATTATAAGTAACTTTAAATTGATTTTGCTCTGCAGAGTAAAGTAGTGTTGCCTCCCCCCCCCCCCCTTCCCCCCAAGACTAGATCGTTCATTCAAGAGACATCTGACCCGGAGGGGCGATATTGAATTAAGCCTACGTAGCTAAAATGCCAGAAACTATCCTCCAGTTTTGATATCAGTACTTTTTTCTGGTTGCCTTTTGTCTCGCAGGTGGACGTTTATTAACTGGGAGGACAAGGCTATCGACGAATAGCGTTCATCCACCCTGTCCGGACTTCCTATCTGGTGTGATGGCCATACTATTATCACCCTCATTTGCCTCGATTGCCAACTGGTCATACTTCTTGGCTAGACTCTCCACCGTCTCCAACTTCCAATCCTCTTCTAGCATCATAACCGTCACCGGAAACGTCGATCTAAGATAGTGAGGGACCAACGGTTGGTCGCCCTTCCACATCGTATATCGCCTCAGCGCGGTCATTTCTTCCTTCGTCATGCGGTCCCGTATCAGTCGGCACATGACGGACGAGACGTATACGTGCTGGCCTTGGTCGTAGAGGCCTTTAACAGCGAGGAGAAGCGTTGCACGTAGAGTTTCAAGAGCTTTCACGTCATCCGGGGATATTGAGCTCCTATTCATATTCTCGGTGGTCGAATATGCCAGGATGGAGAGGAAATAGGTTAGGTATGTGTCGCCGTGCTCGAAGCTGTGGCGTAGGTGGTAGAGACGGAGTACAGTTTCGAGGCATCGTAGCGCGTATTGAACCGTTCTAGAAGGCCGAGTATTATTGTTAACTGCTTCACCTGTTGGTGTGCGTGGTGGCTCTATCTCTTCTTGCGCCATCTGGGCGACTTTAAAGAGCAGAACGCAGTACTCCATGCTGCCTATATGTCAATATCGAGGCCCGCGTAATGTAGTCTTGTTGCTGTTCTGGGACTTACTGCATTATGAGCTGGGACGGCAGCACTGCCCTGTGCGACTTGATAGGTTCTGGTAGCCCAACGTACCAGTCATCAAGTACCTTTTGTAAACGATCAAGGTCGCTTGCTGGCAAACTACGAGCTGCTTTTTGGCCTGTAAGCCTAATACAGGTAATGACATTTGCAATATGGCGTAGTTCCGTTTGAGCTCGATAGACGTATCCAAAGTGCATTGGTACCAGCGTCAAACTGGGCGGGTACCTTAACCAGAGTTCGCCATACCACAAAGGCTCCTCGTCTGGGTCTGGCATAGGCGTCGCTGGAGGTTCTCTGATAAGGGGAGCTTTCAAGTTGTGGAAGGCCTGCAACCTGTAGTCTGTTCATCAGCCTGTCCTAGGTTGTGTAGGACATAGAGCAAGACCCACGATTGCCAGCGATACAGGGCCCAAGCAGTAAATACACGGGCAGTCTTCGTTCTACCTTCCGTTTGCTCTGATTCAAAGAGCTTTAGGTACTGCGCTATTTGAACTGACTGAAGCAGATAGGATATGCCGACCTGATCCATCCCGTTCATGGTATATATGGTATGCAATACCATTGCAGCATGTAGAGTAGTGAGTTTGCACTTACTGCTCTCTAGTTCCAAGAGTCGTTTTGCCTCTGTGAGAAACGTATAGCCCAGAGTTTCTGATCTCCAGGCACGGGTGACTTTACGATAACTATGCTGAGAGAAAGAGAGACTTAGCAGATCCGTGTGTTGTTGGGTTCTTGTGACCTACGCATGCTTCAGCCAGGACAGCGTTGACAAGTAATGGAGAACAAAATCCAGTATCATTGTCTCTCATGGCTTGGAGAAAGATGTCTTTCTGAAAACAAGTATAATTCGCATAGTCGTGGAGAAAGTATGATCGCAAGAGTGTTCGCAGCAACTCATCGTCTGCCTCAACTGATGTCCACTTGGAAACTTGAATATCCTGTGTGTAGGGATCTATCAGTTCTGCTATGTTATGCGGCGCCATGTTAATGGTCTCAGACCCGCTTCCCCACGCCTCTGTTTGCTCCGGTGATAGCGGCAGAGAGTGAGACGTAACTTCAAATATCGAGGAGCCGAGATACGGGTTGTCCGGCGATAGTAGAGCAGCAGGCATGGAAGTGTAACAATAGAACTCATAATGAAGTCGTGTCTCTAGAGCCCATGCTGGCTGCAGTGGAAGGTCGCCGTCTTGCAGCTGCCGCATGATTGTCGCAACATCGGCGCCCTCGCGAAGCCTGTGGAAGATACCCTGGGCTTCTCGATCCGGTAGACACGTCAGAAGAAAACAGAGTTGCTCATAAAGACTGGACCTTTCTTGTACCTCATCATACTTCCGCTTTAGGTCCCATTTTGCAGCCTGGTAATTGCATTGGATATCCCTGTTGATGCAACTCTTGCATTTTGGACGTTGGCCACCGCACTGTGTGAGAAGAGATGGCTAGTTAGCAGGGTCGAACTTGTCAAATTTCTAGGAGAAAGGAGAAAATGTGAAATTTTACACGTGCCTTAGCCTTTCGTTTCCGGCATGACTCGCAGGCGATCTTTGTCGGGTTGGCTCGAGGACGGAGATAGGATGGTAGAGGTGGCCTGTGGTCAGAGCCAGAACCGGTCCTCTCATAAGTCGAAACTGGAGCTGGTACAAGTCTACGAAATCCAGGGACACTCGAAGGCCCTCCGTTGTTGTCGAGAGATCGGAGGGGAGAGGGGTAGGACATGTGAGAGTGCGTAATACGGTTGAGGGGAGAATGGAATACGTAAGAACTGTACAATTTATAGGAGTGAAACAACTCGGTAATGGTGAGGAGGTAAAGATAGTAGGTGATAGATGGGGACTTGCTGCCTCAGGAGCATCTCCACGTGATGGAGCGGGGCGAGGTTTCCGCATAGGGGCAAGTTTGTTTGAGGAAGTGACGTCATACGCGCTCATTGCTGCATCATGCGTTATTGAACAGCAGAAAGAGAGCTCAGCAATCGCTACGAGAATTATTATCAAGAATACTTATGACCTTTTAGACATATTGCATCAGAAGTTAGTCTGCTGCTAAAAAATACAGGGCATAACTAGAACACGTCTGATAAATTAAAGACCACGGTCAGTAGTCAGCTAATAGGAGCCCTTATCATTATCCCTCCACTTATGCAAATTTACTCCTGCTTATTCCCTTACTTAAATTTCCCTTTTTTGTACCCTTCTTTTTTTAAGAAGTAAAACATTGCTCGACCACAGGACATAAAAGACCGCAAGACTCAGAGAAGAATCAACAGTCATGTGATGAAGCCAATTGGCATTACTCGGAGACGCGCCCGCCCATACGGCAAAGTAGAGGTACCCTTGACGCCTACCGAGTCTACACCGCAGCGACCTAGCAATTATGTGGGGAACAGTAGACCCGATGATCTGGATTTTCCCGCGACGTAGCATTATCGGGCAGGCTTCATTGTTAAACTCAAATTGATTCGCAGATCTGGCCGACTACAGTAGTCAATGGGCTGGATCCACAGGAGCTAAATGCCGAACTCGTGGACCCCGATGATCATCATGAAAAACGCCCTGGGTCAACCGAGTTCCCTTTTCTGCACAGGTACAACAACACTTCTAAGTAACAGGGATAGTCTTGATTCTATTCTCTTGTTTGTATCTGTTGATTTGGCAGTCCCTCCCATTATACTAAGAACAATGAAATCATCCGAATAATACGCGCTGATGGTGGTGGATAAGAGAAGGAAACTACCGCTTTTTGATCAAATCGGAACGCTAGCCCAATACAGTTGGTCTGAACCTTAATGGGGACGAATTAATCACATGTATACAGCAAGGACCGTTGGCGCCTCCTCTTTACCAACCGTCTGGTAATGGAAACTGGCAGACCATTTCCAGGTAGACGGAGCCCTTGCTGATTGTAGCTGGTCCGCGATAAAGACAGTGGCGGGGGTATGCTTACCGATCGTCTGGTACGATTATATGTAGCCTAATTGCGCTAGGTAAACACCGATCTACTCTCGTTTTGGTAACTCAAGATAAAGCCGGGCCGACAGCTGTTAGCAAAGCTGAACTGCAATTAAGATAAAGGAACTCGATTCATTAGATCAGCCAGTTCTCCGCCTGTTGGGGTGAGGGACCGGAGAAGCTAGGTGCGTGCATGGCATGTAACAGAAATGTTAATACAGAACTGCAAATAAGATTATATAACTAGTTTTAGCATTTTGATCAGTATTAGGGCGATAATGTTCAGACAGAATATCAGAGGGTTTAGATCATAATTGAGATAAAAGCTAAGTATCCTTAGTATATAGCTAATTTTTCAAATAGCTACTAAAGAGTTGTTTGAAATTCCGTGAAATTAGCAACTACACTACTAATAAAGCGTTTCAGTTACTGTACAGTATAGAGAGTCATTCCACAAAATCACAACATCAGCTAGTAAAGAGATATTCCAATTCATACCCCGGAAGATTGGCAGACCCTAAAATGCAATAAACCTTTAATTTACATGTAAATAGAATACTTATTAAGTTTAGCAAGTCTGACATTATAGATCGTGGAGATCATGCTCAATAGTGCACAACAAGCCTGAATAGCTTTAGCTTTTAGAGTTAAGAAAATTAAAACGCTAACTATATAAAGCTAGCTAGCCTTACAAAATATGACTTCTAATTGCTAAGCTTTTAGGACTATAGTTAGTTTAATATCTTAAGTAAGATCCTCTTTGCAATTTAACAAGAACATGATTTGCTAGTTTATAGTTTAGCTAATTTACCCTAAAGGTAAATTAGCTAAACTTTAAAGTAATAAAGTAACTATTAGATGACGTATAAGGGATTCTAAATTCCGCCCGTGAAGCAACAGCGGAAATAGGTCCGGTGCATGACAGCTAACTAACACTTGAAGGAGTTTCTCTTTAGCCCCTAGAGGGGTAGCGGCGTTGACTAGAACTCTAAATGCCAGTTGATCTAGATCAGAAAGTTCCCGTTGCCACACTTTCCCACTTGACATACGCTTCTGTATAATCATTGAGTACACTCCGTCACTGCCTAATAGTGACTGGCAGATCTGGCCAGCCACGGATGATACAAACAGTCAGTCGATCAGATCTACATGCAATTGCCGAGTAGACTACGCCTCATTCAATGATGGTTGCAAAAGATCTGCGCTATTACCCTCAAGCAGTTGAGAAACAATTGTACAATTTGTGACTATACTACTACAGATAAAAACAGATTTCTGGTAGGGAACACTCCTCCGTTGCAATTCGATTTCCAACAGTAAAGGCAATAACATTCATATACAATTAAAGAAACCCAGCTAATTGTTTCCAGACAGTGGCATTGATCTAGGAAAAGAGGTTGATCAAGTTTCCGCGGTGATTAGGCTTCTTGACGCCTTGGAAAACTTGCAGTGCCTCAGGAACAAAGTGAACGCCACTGTTATGCTTGGCAGGCCGTCGTGCATGTAGGCGGCGATGGGCATTGAGGTTGTCGGTTCGAGTAAAGGTGTCCTTACCGCAGAACTCGCACTGCAGGCGACGCTGGCTGGGTCTATGCTTGCTGCAACACTGTTAGTGAAGCTTCACTTATAGCCTTGTAGGTTGATACTCACGTCAAGTAATGACGCTTGGCGTGCTCCTTGCGCTTAAAGCTCTTGGTGCATGATCTGTGGGTGCACGGGTAACGGAAAGTCTCCATTAGAGATAGCGCCAACAGAGACGAGGAGCTTGTTGGGTCATCTACAAAAGTTAGCGTCTGATCGTGCTTGAGCTCACAGCAAGCTCACCGTTTGAAGTGGTCACCGGAGTGGATGCCCCAGACCAGATCGAAGCTTCGGATTGCCTTCTGCCCGAGATGCTGCATAAGTCGGGATTCAAAGCCGAGAGATCCCAAACAGATGCGCTTGGGAACGGCTGTGCCAGGTCCCAAGGCGAGCTTTCCAGCGTTGAGTCCACGGTAGATGGACTAGCCAAGGGTGCATCAATAGACTGGTAAGAGCCATGCAACATGTAGCCATTGTTGAGGCTCATCTCAGCATCCGAGGGGCAGTCAAAATCACTGACGGGGTGGTCGACGAGAAGGAACTCGCCATTTTCGACAGGAGCAAAACCAAAATCCATACCTAATTGCTTTGGAGGCTCGAGAATAAAATACGGAGCACCAGCCATGTCATCAGTGAAAGAAGGAACATGAGGATACCCTTGATCGAAAGAGAGGTTGGAATCCTCAGGGACCATATACCAGCTAAGAGACATTAGTCACATGAAATCAGTGTCTGGCCAGCGAGTACTTACTCATCGACATCTTTCCCATCACTGAAGTTTAGCTCATAGAATCTTGGAACAGAATCTTGCTCAGGGCCTTGAGCTGCTGGCCCAGCAAGAATTGAATCGTACTGAACTTGCATAGTGTAGTCTGAAGTAAAAGGGTGAGGGACTGATTGATGCACAGGGATTGAAGCTGCAGATGGACCATGCGGGATCCCCTGCCTTTAAGAACCTGGATCCCCGCACGGGTTCATGGGTGTGCGATCCGATGCATAGGGCAAACGAGACTAAGGTCAGGTACAGGCAATATGTCAGGGGGAGCTGAAGGCACGGCCAGATGCCAGTGGGACCTGATGCAGCAAGGCGGAGCAAGAAGCAGTTTCGTGCCTCGCATGTGTTAATCGGATGATGACCTTAGTTAGCTGCTGCGGGCGTAAGTCGCCTTTGCCTAGACCCTGAGTGTCTCGATTGCTGAATCTGGATCAATACAGGGCGTAGATTTAGGTGCTGCTGAAGGCATTGGAGACTGTTCCTAGGACGCCCTCAAACAAAAAAAACCTCATCCATCGTTGGTTCCGTCGTCGACGAACGAGCCGATTTGGGATAGTCTAGATTTGAAGTCTCAGCCAGATTCGGGGCGATCTACTGTGCCGCCTCAGCAGCCTTGCAACATCATTGGCTCTGGAAGTTATAGCTAGTTATATAGTAGTTTTTATTATATAACTATAAGCTATTTTATATAGTAGATATTATATTAGTAGCTATAATTAATATTAATAATTATAACTAATAGTTAAGTTAAGGAATATACTTTATAATAGATATAATAAGTATAGTATATTATAAGAGTTAATTAAAAAGTATTTTTTTAAGTAAAGTAAAGGAAAAAGATTAATATAACTATTAAAAAGTAAATCTATAAGTAGTATTTATATTACTTAATTAAGGCAGTAATTATACTACTTAAAGTAAATAAACTTTAATTAATATTAACCTTTATAATACTAGCCTACTATAAGGGCCTTAATATTTAAGCTTTTATTTAAAAAGTTAAAAGCTTAATAGCTTTATATAAAGCTAATAATAATAAAAAAAGAAATTAAAAAAAATTAAAATTATTATTAATATTAAAATTATTAATATTAATTAAAAAATTAATTATATAGCTATTAATTACTATATTTAGTTAATTATTGTTAAGGCTTGAATAAAATAGCCTATAAATTCACTGTAAGTAACAGGATAGATAATCGAGATAGAAGAGGTAGAGGTAGGAGAATTAGGTAGATAAAAGGTAGAAACTGCTGAATGGTAAGGCATAGGGTAGGTTTTTTAGAGAATAAAGGTGGATCCGCTAAGAAGAGCGATTTTTTCTGAATTTAATAATATATATTATGTAATAGAAAAGTTGATAAGTATCTGATTAAAAAGAAGTTCCCTGAGTGGGAAAACCTGGGTCTTATATAGACCTCTAGAAGAGCGGGCATTATGATTCCCAGTGCGGGGTAGTTTCAATGATGATGAAAAGACTATCACAAAAACCGCCAAAATTCGGAGAAAAATAAGATATACTTTTTACCCAATTTGGAAGGCGCTAGGCTTTAGTATGCTTATAAAGCTTAAATAGGAAAACAGAGTTTTTCGTAGTGTGTTATGAATCATCCAACTGAGGGGTAAAATCTCGTATACGTAATCCTCATTATATAATCATCACGTGACCCCGGTCACGTGACTTTCCCACTGATATTTCCTTAGTAATATAATAAGACCTTTATATAATATCAGGTCTTAACAATTATAGTTAAATTAATTATTATTAATATTAATTATATAGTAATATATCTTATAATAGATTTTAAGGTTTTTAGCTTATTTTAAAATAGTTTATTTAAATTAAAGCTTTAATAATAATTACTTTAATTCCATAATAATAAAAAAGATATTTAGCTTTAATAAGTTAAAAAAAATATCTTTTTATATTTATAAATTAAAACTACTTATTTAATTAAATTATAAGATTTAAAATAATAGTTATATAACTTTAAGATTTAATTTTAAAGTTATTATATTTTTTAATATAATATATAATACTTTATATTATAATATATTAAAAATAAGTATTATATTATATTATTTTATTATATAAAACTTTATTAATTATATTTTATATATTATTATAAAGATATTTTAACTTTTTTATAATATAATTTTTAATTTTTAAATTTATTAATTTTAATTTATAATTTTTTAAATTTAATTTTAAAGATTTTTAATTAATTTAAATGTTATTAATTAATTTCTAATTATTATTATTAGTAGTAATATATATTATAATCCTTTAAGTTTAAGTTATAATTATAAAGTTAAAGTAAATATATAATTAAATAGAAACTTAAAATAATAACTTAAGTATATTTTTAAATTATTATTTTTAATTATAAAGTAATTTATATATATTTAGTTTTAAACTTAAAATTCTTTTTTAAATACTTATTTTATTATTATATTTATTATATTAAGTTTATATAAAAAATATTTCTTTTATTAAAATAATAATAAAGTTATAAAACTATATATATTACTATAAAAGCTACTAGAAAAAGAAAAAACTATATATTATATATTAAAATATATAATATTAATATATAATACTAATTATATTTATCTTAAAATTATAAGCTTCTTTAAGTCTAAGTATAATACCTCTTAAAACAGTATTAATATTATATAAAAAGAAGTAAAACTTACTTAATATTAAGCAGGACTATAACTAAGTAGTTAATTGTAAACAAAAACTACTAAGTACTTAGTAATCTGGTCTGCACTAAAACAAATAGTATCCCCTAATTAGCGGAGAGTTTCTAAACACTTTGTTTATTAGCTTTACAGTGAATTCAGTCCGGATGGCTAGCCTATTTTAAAAGCAGTATTATTTCAAGCGATTACAATTATATGTAGATCATGATCCTAGACGTCGGAGATGGATGAATTCTAATGATTAAAGCCGATTCAGCACACATACACGTTGTACAACTACAAGAAGATGACCTATAAATGAGATAGTAATTATCTTGCTACCATCACATCACCACTTACTAATATCACTATCACTATCACATCATTATCATCCCATTTCTCAGTCATCCAACTTCTCATTATGCTTATACTCGTCACTGGCGTCACTGGCAATATTGGCCTACATTTGATCGAGAGCCTCACCTCTCGTGGGCACAAGGTGCGAGGTCTCGGTCGATCTCCTGATAAACTCACACAGGAGCAGCGCTCGAAACTCGAGAGTTTTGTCAAGATCAAGAATTATTATAATGTCGATGCTCTGGATAAAGGTTGCAACGGAGTTGATGCTGTCATCTGTTCTTATGCGGGAACTCCTGTCATGCACCTCGACGCCCAGCTCCTCCTCCTAAGGGCCGCTGAGCGAGCCGGCGTTACCCGCTTTCTTGCCGCGAGCTGGAACTGCGACTAGAGACAGCTGCAGCTTGGAATGCATCAGAGTTACGATGCATGCATCGCCTTCCATCAACAGGACAAGCTTACCTCGAGTATCAAACCCATCTAGCTCTTGACAGGTGGTTTAGCCGGGGTTTATTTTTCTGTTCCTGGTCACGGAGACTTCTCTCCTGCCTACAACGGTCCATGGGATCCGGAGAACAAAACAGTCGATATCTGGGGAACTGGCCATGAGAAGTGGGACTTGACCACAGAAAAGGACGCAGCCGAGTTTTCCGCTGTTGTCATTGAACGCAATGACGCCCCTGAGGGAGGATTTTGGGAATTGCACTCTGGCGCCTACTCACCCCGCGAGCTTGCAGAGGTCTACAGAAAGGTTAGAGGTGTTGAAATCACCTTCAAGGAACGAGGTTCTCTCGATGATCTGAGGAAGCTTGCCTACAGTATGCGGGAACAAAAGCCATATAACGACTACTATGGTTTTATCGGGCTCTTTTATCAGCTTTTTCAACTTGACGGGACATATTCTCTCAAGAACCTTGACAATGATAGGTTGAATGTCAAAACCACTTCAATGGAAGAGTTTCTACAACAGAATCCCGACATTTAGGTCTTAACTGTTAGCTTAAGATTCAGTAGATAATGTTTCTAAGAATATTTTAGTTACATAGAATAATAAAATAGAGTTCTGTTAAAGGTGCCGAGATCATTTGTAAAAACCATGGCTTAGAGTCTTGCCAATAGGTCTTCCGGAAAAGAGCGCACTTATTTAAACAAGAGTGCTAGTTTTCTAGTCTTATTTAAATAGAGTAATCAAGTAAAGCGTTATCTTCTACCTGTTGGCAAAACTTAGGGTTGGCTCCTTTCAGATTATAAATCTTTCCTGGACTTCTAATCTTCAGTATACTTTATCTTTATATTTCTAGATCTAATGCGGCATCGGCTTTATTACGCCTAATAGCAAGATGCATGAACTCAAAAGGTCCCCTGCACTATTAATAGTCGCTTTTTAAAATCTTACTTACTAATAGATTGCATTAGAAGCGGTAATCCGTAGAGCACTTATTATAAATCAGAATAGCTCTTTATAAATATAAGATGCCTTAAATGAATTTATTAATAGAATAATTATATAATCTATAACCACTTCTAAAGAAATAAAATAACTAATCTGCTAGCCTAACACAACCTTTCAGTGCAATACTATTTCTAACTCGAAAAGCAATAGTAATTGTGTATAGACCAGGTAACCTGGTCTGTTATCTATAAATTATAAGCTACTCTATAAAAAAGAAACTAACCCGCTTTCCGTTATATAAAATAGACTTTTAAACCTTCTATAGCATTTTAAGTGCTACGGATATAAAATAGATAGCACTGCGTTCTTTGCTGGGGTTTAAGTGTGTAGTTAGCAGTAAGCATTTAAGTTATCTTAATAGGTAAAAGTGTTCTTGCTGCAGAGCTTATACTATAGATAACATAACCTTAGCTTATACTTACTAGAAATAGTTAGCTAAGCTTCTTTTTTACTATTTTTATTTAATAAATAAATAAAAATAAAAAAGAAGCTGTAAGAAAGTCTATCTAGCTAAAGATAACAGTAATAAATCCAGGTTGGAGATTCCTACTGCTTGTAGTAGTTAATCCACTAGCAATAAAGTTAAAACCACCACCTCCTCCTACACCTGCAGCTGCTATACTAGTGCCAACTGTTTTCTACCCAACACTTCCACTGCCACCGCCGTAATAACCAGATCCACCTCCCCCAGACCCTATATTGTAATTTGCAGTCCCGAGACCTGCTCTACCATTACCACCATTCATGCCACCGCCGACAGCACCGTTAGTAAATAAGGTGGGACTTCCACTAACAATTCCTCCGGCGCCGCCGGCACTTGCGCCACCTCCTTGACCACCTCCAATAGTGACACTGTGTTGGTTAGGAGTTGCCTTCAACGCGATGTAAGCCGTGACACCATCGATACCTCCTCCTCCGCCTCTGAGATCATTGAAGGTAATAACTTGAGGATCGGTATCGGGAAGGGCTGTATACCTGCCTCCGCCGCCACCACCACCAGCGACAACAACTAATCTGCCATTCAACGTCAAGGACGATCCCGCTCCACCACCACCGCCGGTGTCCCTGGCAGTACCACCTGTACCGTATCCAATTCCACCGGGAGTGACCCCAGAAACCAGACCACCTCCCCCCTTTCCACCTGCCAAGAGCACCACTGTTTGTCCCGGTGTGACAGGTACTGTTCCCGATAGTTGAGCACCTGGACCCCCGTTGTTGCCAGTTACACCACCACCAAGAGAATCTCCACCTTGACCGCCTGCAACAATGAAACTCATCGCCGTAGCGCAGGCTGGTACAACAACAGTGGCTGCAGCCGAGTTTGTGCTCACCGCCGAGACGGAGCGGGTTTGAGTGACGGTACAGGCAGATGTAGTTGAAGTGCTTTACGAGGAAGTACTTGATGATGAGGGAGTGCTTGGCGAGGGAGTGCTTGACGAGGATGAAGTGATTAATGAGGATAAAGTGCTTCATGCTTCAGATAAAGTGACAGTAGAGGATACAGTGATGGATGCCTCAGATGAAGTGGTAGTAGAGGAAGCAGCTGGAGGCGTAACAACCGTGATGACAGTGATAATGCCAGTCTCTCCAGTTGGTGTAAGTGTTGTTAGCCCAGTGCTTGTACCTGTAGACGTAATAGTTGTAAAAGGTGTAGCTGGAGGCGTGACAAGCGTAATGGCAGTAACAGTCTCACCAGGAAAAGTCGGGCTTATAGTTGTCAGCCCGGGGGTTGTCCCAGTAGCTGTAATAGTTGTGAATGGCGTGGCTGGGTCCGTAACCAAAGTAATAACAACAGTAGTGCCATCACTGGCCACAGGTAGGATGGTTGTGAGTCCTGTAGTCGTGCCCGTAGATGTTAAAGTTGTGGCTCCACCGGGTCGTGTGGTTGAGGACGACGTGACAGGAATAGTACTGGATGGAATCATGGTAAAGATGATAACAGTTGGTGGATCACCAGGGTTCGCAGGGGGACAGTTGTAGTACCAATTCGTGTTCCAGTGGATGTAGTTGTGATAGTGGTCTGAGGAGCTGGTGGAACGAAGGTGATGACAGTGTCTGTTCCAGTGCTTCCAGTACCTGTGATGGTAGTCGCTGAAGGTACCGTACCTGTGCCAGTGACCGTGACGATTGTGGTTAGCCTGGTAGTGACAGGCTCAGTAGTAGATGGAACATATGTAATTACAGTTTCTATCCCGATGGTTCCAGTGCCTGTAATGGTTGTAGCATAAGGCACTGTACCTGTACCAGTGAAGGTGATGGTTGTGACTGGCCTCGAAGGAGTAGGCATGTAGATACCCACCGTATCGGTCCCGTTCCCGGTCCCAGTAATCGTAGTCGCTGAGGTTGTAGTACCTGTGCCTGTGGATGTGACAGTTATAACTGGCTTCGAAGGGGTAGGCACAATAACCACGACAGTCTTGGTTCCGGTTCCAGTATTACTCAGAGTAGTTGTTGTAGGCGAAGTGACTGAACCGAAACAGGTAGTTGTTGTGTACGCTGGAGGAACCGAAGTGATAATCACAGTGCCCTCGCAAGTCGGGCAATTGGAGGCAGGGGTTACTGTAGTGGTTCCAGGGACACTGCCGGTGGTTGTGACCGTTGTGAAAGAGCCAGGGGGAACTGTCACTACAATCGTGCCTTCACAAGTAGGGCAAGTTGGGGTAATTGTTGTGGTTCCAACGACAGGTCCAGTGGTCCTTGTCACTGTTGTGTAAGAGACAGGGGGACTGTTACTATAACAGTTCCTACACAGGTAGGGCAGCTTGAAGCTGGGGGAATTGTTGTAGTTCCCGGAGCAGTTCCAGTGGTTGTGACCGTTGTGAAAGAGCGAGGAGGAATGGTAACTATAATTGTGCCTATAAAGGTAGGGCAGGTTGAGGTAGAGGGTACTGTAGTAGTACTAGGTACAGAACCGGTTGTGGTGATCGTTGTGAATCGATCTGTGCTTGATAAACTAGGGACTGATGTGACTCGAATGGTGGTGAAGCATGACTTGGAGCAATCTGTCGAAGGAGGGATAGTCTCTATTCCAGGGGCAGTGCCAGTAGTGGTCAATGTTACGATAGGGCCGGTTGGTTCGGGTCCAGGAGTAACAGTGACAATAACAGTTCCCTCACAGCCTTTGGTGCAGCCGGGTGCTGTGGGCAAAGTGGCAGTTCCAGGAACATTGCCAGTATGGATCAGGGTTGTCTTGAGAACCGGAGGCACAATTAGTGTGGCCGTGCAGTAGTTGCAGCCAGAAGAAGCGCTCACAAAACTAGAATCAGGCACCTTGGCGGTCACAGTCACCGTGACTGGGCCAGGGCATATGGCTAGTGTTTTCTTGCCGCCATCAGAGGCAGGAGGGATATAAGAGATATAAGGAGTTGGCTCTGGCCTGGTGACATTAAAGCAGCCCTCACATACCGGAGGGACACCAGTAATGACAGTTGAAGGTCCGCCCTCGGTATTGGGGGGAACGGTAGTACAGAAAGGGGAGGAAACGGTACTGGTGATCGTTATGCAATCCTCACAGTGAGGAGTGATGCCGGTAATGACAGTTGAAGGACCTCCCTTGGTAGCGGGAGGAATTGTGCATCTCTATCATATGCTACTTGAAGTCTCTCCTTATTACTATTCGAAACCATGGATGGGCAAGACAGCGTCTATCTCAACCTTACAGCGCCAGATCTCATCTCCTGTAACCAGGATGTCAGCCGGATGCCACCTGAGCTAGACATGGCCTGTTCCTATCCACCCTTGCAGCCGTAAGTGTAACAGGCGAACTCTGACCTGCATGCATATAGAAAGGCTAACAAACCTTTCAGAAACTTTGCAGGCACATTCTCGAATCACACCGTGTATTATGCTGAGCCTGAACTACTGCCCCCTTATTATAACACGATCACAACCCCGGGTTCAAATCTGTATTCGTCGACTACATACAGTTCACCAATGCCGATGCATCCAGATCTCAACGCCGTTTTCACCTTAAGCCCTGAAAACGGTCTACAGAACGTAAGTCAACTGAGAAACATATGGTAAGCCTAATAGCTTAAAGAGATATAGAAAACATGAGAAAAGTAAAGAATGCCTGGCTTGTGAATTCTGTGGTAAGAATGCTTTTAACCGATCGGATAATCTAAATGCCCATCGCAAGTTACATGCCAGATCAAAACTGAGGGAAAGCAATGCAGTTCATTTTGTCCCTGATGTGTTTCAGTAATGCAGAGAAATCGTAAGAGGGGGAGACCAAGACTTAATGCATAACGAAAGAGATTTTACCTACAGAGAGGTGTAATGGTAGCCAGAAGCAGGGGCAGTGTTTATTTTCTTTATTGTATAGAATGCTAACCTTTTAAGGCAAGGTTGTACAGCTCAGGCCATTACGTATAAGTAGTCTAGTGCCTCAGAGTGGAAATCAACAACAACAATAATACAGTTTCACCCCTTGCTTTGATCTTAATACGTTAAATAGCCTAAACCCGTATCCAAAAAGGCAGACCTCGTAAAGCAATGGTTTTGTAGTCAAGGTGGGCCTGTGGATCAGCGTACGGTAAATTCTACTTTGTATCATCGCATGATTCCGAGCGCAGACTTGTAGCACTCCCCCTATCCTGGTATTCAGGATAATCATAGCTAAACCGGTAAGTACTGCCGATGCAAAAGCACAAGCTCAATGCATTCAGATAGAAGGCCTTCTCAGTCCCAAACATATAAGGCGCGTGATGTAAGCATCAGCTATCAGGTCTATCAACTCAAAATAACAGTCTTGTAGCATGAGTCCCAAAGCCTCTCAGACAACCCTGATATCGCCGATTAGTTCGTAGATGTCGCGAGTGACAGTAGTATGTGCTATGAGCTCTTGGGTCTGGGACACGTTTGTCAAGTTGGAGGGAATAGATGATTGAATGGTAGGCAAAGATGATGGCTTGAGTGCTTGCTCAGATCATTGACTTCAATCATGAGGTGACTTATGTATGTTTACTCTTGGACTATAGACAAACATGGAACTGGGGGATGTTCTTAGAAGCATTTACTTTGACATGCCCCCTCTTGCATTAAAGGCATCCCTTTCGAGGTTTTTGTGCCCGAGTCGGTTTGAGCCCGGCGCATTGTGCAGGTCCACAAAGTTCGGGTCGAGAACGAGAAAAAAGCCCTGAAAACTCGTATATACGGAGTATATCACAAGGGAGCTAGGGCGACCTCTCGCATTCCCGACATAAATACATGGACTTTCGTTTCCTGGGACTAGGCCATAAACAACAAAGCAAGCCCCTCAATCTGTACCCGATCCCCCACTAGAGTTAAGTAAATCTAATTAAAATAAGCTAATAACAGAAATAACACTAAACTAGCTGTTATAGTTTATCTTACAGAAGGTAGTACCTTTTATACTGTATAATATAAATGTAAGTATTAAATAAATAATATCTATAGTAAGGAATTATAAGAAAGAGTAATGTAAATTCAGGTTAGCCCTGCTAAAATAGGCTAACAGCAAGGTTAGCTGCCTAAAACTCAAGATTAGGGTAAGCCTTAGTCAGCCATCCATATTCATAAACGCAATTCAGTTACTCTGTATATAACTCACTGTCCAACTATCCTTATGTTACTAAATCTACAACGCCTTTTACATTTAGAACTAGAAGCCTCTCGTCCTCTATTTAACTGTTCAAGTAAACAATTGCTCAGACAGCTAGATACGAGCCCCCAGCATTATGTTGAGTGGCTTTCCGAACGAGATCCAATGTCAGATCATCCGTGTTGTCGACCCCGTTGGCCTCATTTCACTGAGCCAATCCAGCAGACACTTTAGACGTCTTATAAACCCGCAAAAGAGACACTTCGTCGAGCGTCTCCTTCAAGTAGAGCTGTTACCTGAGCACGGCGGCCCAGCTCTCACCTTTCGGTCAAGGGACAGCAAATTAGAGCCCAGTTGCCAAGATGAAGCTTGGGAATCAATGCGTTGGGCTTGCACCGATTGCCTCCGTCTTCTTCCCCACAAATGCTTTGACAATCAATCCTTACTACGGCTTGGCTACCGGAAGCCTCTTCCGGAGTCCGATGCTGCTCGCATGGTTACTACCTGGGAACAACGACTGTGGCAATAAAAGGTATCTTCGGACCTGCAATGAGTGTCGATTTCGCAAAGGCCTCTTCTCTTGCACTCGGTTTGCCGGCGATCGTGGCAGTCAAACCTTTCCCGTCGTCCCGTGTCGGCAAGTCTATTTTACCAGGGATTTAGATCGCCATTTTCCAGAATTCTTGACTACATTGAAAAGCAAGGAACCGTCGGCTCAAAAGACCAAGGTCAGCAGATGGCTGTATCCGATGTACATGGCTCGATGCACCAGATGCGAGAGCTGGCAAGAGATTCGGTCTTTTCGCATAGAAGGACTCCGTAGCGGATGGAGACACAGCCTAGACGGGGAAGTAGAGTTGCTAGGCCGAGATTGGGACGCGATGTGCTGCAACAGGTGCCTCGCTGACACCACAGGCCGAGGTGAACTCGCTGGATATTTGAAGAGGTAGATCATGAAACTCCTTGACGAGAGACTCACCGTCATTTCATCACGCCTGTGCCAAGATTTCAACTCCCACCATTACACACCGGTTCGCCACCTTCCAGAAGTTGAGGCTGGGGAGTGGAGAGTCCTCCTTGAGCAGACGCCTTGGTTTAACGCAGGTGAAAACTTGAGCTTATTACGTACAGATCTTGACCTTATCAACACCCGTCGCAGACAATGGAAAGATCTGTTAGATCAGGCGAAAAGAAGTGATGCTGAGAACTCGCTACCTCAGGTTCTTGATGAACTCATGGAAGCTAGGTGCGCGGTTTACATCAAGCTGTGGCCATAACTCACTTCGTTCTTGGCGGAACAGAGTCTCTAGCAGCGAGCCTTAGGAAAAGGTTAATGGAAACGACAATCCATGATACAACATCGCATATTCTATTTACACTCGTCTTAACACTCTCTAGTAACTATAAGCATCATACCGCTATGGCCGAGGGAAGTCTGTGAGCTTCAGTCCTGTGATTTCCTTTTCAGCTGCCACTAGCAAGGGTTCAATAAGGTCCTTCAGACGGCAGTTATGCCTAACGAGAGTTCCAGGCTGCTCTGGGTTTTCTGTCGTTGAGGGACTGGTCCCGGCATTTGAACCACTGTTACCAAATAAACCTTTAGTTCCGGATTGAGAAGATACTTGAGCGCTTTTGGCGTTCTGAGACACAGTAGGTGTACCGGAGAGATCGCCCGGAGAGGGAGAGGGGCGACCAAAGTTGAACGGTGGTTGAGTGTGGGTGTTTAGAGAAGCACTGCTATTACCAAAAAGACTACTAAGAGGCGGACTGGGCCTAGCGGCGCTGGCAGTTTGCTGAGGTGCCGATGCAGAAGAAGTATTGGTCCCAGCTGGTACAGGCTTTGGTTGACCCTGGACGAGACCAGATGGATATCCTAGAAGACCCCCAGATACGAGGTTCGCAGATGTAGGATCAAGGTTCCATCTGCCAGAATAGTTGAGGAGAGGTGCTTGACTTTGCGGTCCGAAATAGGCTGACGACTGCAGGTTGGCCAGCGATGCGAGTACAGCGTCGAGGGATAACTTGGGAAATGGTGATGGTGGGTGGGGGTATAGGCCAGACTTCTTCATTCCTTGCAACAAACTTCCCAGCAGCGTGGCTCGGCACGCTTCGTTGCAGCCAACCTTGTCTGCAAGGATCTTAGTCTAAAGGTTTTCTAACCCATCGACAAGGCGGTGAAGAATGTCGATTCTGGTTCTTTCGATTGTATCTTGAAACGTCAATTCAGGTCATGAACTTGCAGTAGCTGACGTACCAGAAACATCCGCCCGGATTGGCAGATCATAAGTCGATACGACATCGATGTTGTGCCTTATAGCCATTTTTGTGTAGGTCTGGAAGAGGGATGCGTGCTCAAAGACAAAGGATGCTAGAATCACCTGAGCCAATGGCTTGTCCCTCAACTGTCCAGGCTGGAGCCATTCAACAGTCCATCCAAAGAGCCAGTTTGTGCTGAAAAACGCCACAGCCTCATGGCACTCTAGATCGTCAACGATCGTCGCGATGTCGGATAATAGATCCAGCTTGACACTGCGGGGGACATTGCGTGTTTTGCCATGGATGATCTTTAGAACGAGCTCGAATGCTTCGGCGTCAAAGATGCCTTCGAATTTCCAGTGATAAAGGCCGTCTGGCTCGACTGAGGCCTCTTTGAATTGGCTCGAGAAGAGTTTGGCTGCCCGACGACAGGCAAGGGTTAGATGCTTCTTGGAGCAAAGGTAGTGCTTCTCAGGAGGGGAGTCTGGGGTCTCAGATTGAGTAGAAGCAGCCTTGACTGGTAGAATTATGAGAGTATCACCCTCAGGGTCGATCTCAATGCGCGTGTTCGACATATTTACTCCGTATTGATGATTGTATTGCGGTTGTAACGTAAAGATTGGTTGAAATGGGTTTTTCAGCTGCTGATCCCCCACTTCAGGTCGCCAATCTAAGGTCGACCCGCCAACAGATAAGAACAAGTATCCACTTTAGATAAGCCAAATCAGCCAGGGGTCTAATTCTGTGATAAGATTGAGAGACTTCAGCCCCAAGGCAGTAAAGAACACCAGTGAACACATACAGACAATATACATTGCCCTCGCTTTTGCCTAAGACCTTGCTTTGTCTGCATAGTAAGATATCCTGATGAATTAGGGCCTAATTCAATTACTATTACTTTTCATCATAAGCTACATATTCGTATACTGAACAGTCGTAGTACGTGTCTGCAGTATCCCGTCCTCACTATCATTATCCCCAGTTGGGTTATTCTCCAAAGACTCATCCGACCGTCCACTGTAGATGTTTACATCCGTCTTACCCATCCCTTCAGGCCGCAAGCTCACTCTGTTGAAGTGAGTATCATGCTCCAACTCCACGAGGGTATCAAACTTGCGGCGTGGTCCATTTGAACCACCAAAGGTATGGAGACCAAAGTTGGCGCTCGCACTTTGCTCTTCACTGCCTTTTTGTGTGCTTTTATCGCCGAGAACTCGAGGTGCGACGTTCTTGAGGAAGACACGAAGGGTTGGGAGGGAACCGCACATGATGAGAAGGTTGGCTTCAATGATACTGTCTGTGTCAGATAGGACATACAAAAGAGAGGTGAGGACTTACACCCAGAGGCATCCTTCTGCCAATGACCAACTCTGGTCGGGATTCGACAAGCTCGGCAGAAGAAGAACCAGTCGGACAATGGATGTGATGAGAGTAATAGAACCGATAGCGAAGAGTCCGACGAGACCAAGCTTTTGTCGCGTAGACATTTGCAGACCGATAACTGTTGGAATAGGTAGCACCAGCAGCATCACATCAGTGATGCAACCAAAGGCAGCTTGGGTGATGTAGATGGGAGGGCGATTGATGCAAGTAGCCCCAACCGACATCCTGACATCCCATCCTGCAGAGATGGGCTTGCATGCAAACAGCACACTGAACCAGATACCAACGAGACTAGCACTGCAGAGGAAGCCAGTGAAATAGACCGAGTATTGATACCACAGAGATGGCGAGAGGCGGTAGTAAAAGAAGCAGAGCGTAAGCTTCGAAAGGATTGTCGTCGGGATATAAGTCAACGTCGTACACATGACGAGTAGGCTAGCCTGGGTGTTGCTGTCGATTGGCATCTCCCATTCGTGGACGCCGAGTAGTTTTCGACTGTATGCATTGAGAAGACATGATTGGGCCGCAATAGAGAGGACCTAGATAGTTAGTAAATGTCATTGAAGAAGGCCGGCTGTCGTACCCAAGCAAAAAGAATTAAATCTGCTAACAATTAGTAAGAACCTGAACAAAGAAACGGCAAACTTACAGTCGTCAATCAAGAACTTTCGCAAAATCACTGCATTCGTATACATCCGCTGCCCCAAAAACGCCGTCGCTATCGCAAACTCCAGCCCAAAAATCCAATACGCATTCCTCACCATCGACGCATCAGTCAGCGGGTTCTCAAAGTCAACTCTGTACCCCGATGGAGGCGGCACCGCGACCTCGACACCATCGACGACAGGAAACGACATTGTAACAGACTTTCAATCAGCCGAGAATTTATTCTCGCGTAGTGCAAATCAGAACGACATGACGGGATGAAATGGAAATAATGAGACGCAGAATCGTTAGTTGTCAACTTGGGCATCAAGTCGTGTAAATCTCTAAAGTCACATCGTCTACTGATATACGGCTGAACGTGATTTGATGATCACTACGCAAAGGGGTATCTTCCCTACAGATTTCATGTGAGAGAAAAGAGACGACAAAGAATTGACTGGGGTTGAACCTTAATTATTGGGGAAACGTCAGGCGAGATTAGAGGGAAAAAACAAAACGTCAAACTTGACGGGCCGTCCGGGTAGAGAGAATTAGTTATGCCGGCCTTCCACAACGAGTCTCGTTAATCCACTGTCAGCGCAGAGATTGAGCTAGCTTTTAGGCATGACATCGATTGAGCTTAAGCTTGATTTAGCACTGACATCTCGTCAATCTAGAGCCAGATGGGAATTGAACGGTTGAGTCGTTTTGTGGTTTAACAGTTGGCGATCAGATAACCTTTACCGACAGACACCTTTACCGACAGACTCCGTCTCGTACATGGCTATTCATACTGTCTGCTGATGCCTTGCCGTCTCTACCTTGCAGCTCGTCTGCTCACCTTGGATGAACCATGTTAATCCCGGGGTCATGACCGAAAACGATCAAGATCATCTATGCAGGATCAAACCAACATGCATAATCGAGTAATGCCATGAATCCTTTACCAAATCCAACCTCCAGCCCATCTGACGAACCAATCGCATCCCCCCTCCCCTCAAGCATCCCACTCCATCTGCGTGATTTTCCCCCAAAGAACAGGGGTCCACGAACCCGCCAGTTCCTCAGCCGCTTCTGCACAAGACGATCTTGCCCATCAACAAAAAGTACCCAAGTTCCCGCACAGACTTGTCCTCTCAGATCTTCTCTCCCCCCTCTCAAGGTGACATCCCATCATCCATCCCGTTTCATCGCAATCATGAAGACGAGTGCCTCAGTCTTGGCTTGGGCATCAGCCCTCCTCGCTGCTTCACCCGCCGTAGCCATGGAGACTTGCGTAAGACCGTCCGTGTTTCTGTCGCATTTAGTCACTGACCTTTCGCGTTTCAGTGTGCCTCACTTGAAGCAAAAGGTCTGAAGCACGTTTACTGCCCCGATAGTAACGGCTACAAGACCCGCACTGAGTCGTACTTTTCCGTGTCGTCGCAGCTGGAGCCTTACTGCATCGTTCAGCCCGAGAGTGCCAAGGATGTATCTACGATTATCAAGACCTTGACATCTGATACAAAGTGTAATTTCGCGATTCGAAGCAGTGGACACACCGTTTGGGCGGCGAATAACAGTGAGTTGGATGCTCGCTTGATTGAGTTTGTGTTGAACTAAACCACTGTGCCAAAGACCTACAAAATGTAAGGTCCCTACACTAGGGGTTTAAGGCAACAGGGCTTATATTTTCTGTACAACAGTTTGTCTAATTGCGTGCAGTTAACGATGGTGTCACTATTGACATGGGTGAGTTGTCTGCGGTTGGTTCAACGTGAAACAGCTAACATGCATAGGATTGATGAACAAGACTACGTATGTCAAGAATACGAAGGTCGCTCAGATCCAGGCTGGTTCTATTTGGCGAGATGTCTACGGTGCTCTTGAACCATATGGTGCTACTGCTGCAGGCGGTCGTACTTCGACTGTTGGTGTCGCTGGCTTCTTGACTGGTGGTGGCAATACCTTTTATACTGCCCGTCGGGGTTTTGGCTGCGACCAGGTCGTCAACTTTGAGGTTGTCCTCGGCGATGGGTATGTACACGCACGCAACAGCGACGTCTACTAACGTTTCATTAGACGCATCGTCAATGCCAACAAGGACAACAACGCCGATCTATGGAAGGCCCTCAAGGGCGGCTCAGCCAACTTCGGTATCGTCACCCGCTTTGACGTCCAGGCCTTCGACGCTCCTCTCCTCTGGGGTGGCCTGGTCACCTACTCGGCCGAAGAAACAACCGATGCGCACGTTCAAGCCTACAAGGACTGGACCGATAATATCATCAACTATCAGGATGGGTCAGTCTTTCCTTTCTGGAGTTACAGTCTCGTATGAGGATACCACTGGTGCTGTCGCTCCAAAGGCCTTGGATGAGTTCTGGAAGATTCCATATGAGACGTCCAACCTGCGCAAGGATACTCATCGCAACATGACCATTGAGCTTGAGCTTGTTGCTGGATACCGGTAAGTACCAATACCCTTCTGCTAACATGATACTGACATCGTTAGCAACGTCTGGTTCGCCATCACCTTCAAGAACAAACTCGGCTTGTACAAGAAGGCTCTGGAGTTGCACAAGCAGTTCGTCAGCGACTGGAAGGCCCAATCCCCCGACGGTGACTTTATCTGCCACGCCATCTTCCAAGCTATTCCCACCATCTTCTCCAAGCACTCCCTCGAGCGAGGCGGCAACGTCGTCGGTCTCGACCGCGAGAAGGACAACGCTGTCATGTTCCAGGTCCAGCTGATGATCAATGGCGTCGAGCAGGAAAAGATTGCTCGTGAGCGTATGGTTCGCTTCCGCAAGACGATGAAGCAGTACAGCATCGACCAGGGTGCTGCTGTCGACTGGGAGTATCTCAACTACGCCGACTTCACCCAGGATCCTCTCTCTACTTATGGCCCTAAGAATCTTGAGTTTATTCGCAAGGTTGCCAAGAAGTACGATCCCAAGGGAGTATTCCAGACTCGACTGCCTGGCGGATTCAAGATCTCCAAGGTTGCCTAAAGCATAGTATAGTTTTCAATAGGAATACAAATACAAATATAATATACGCATGATCCGTTTCTATTAACTTGTGAGCCGCGTAATTACTGTGCCGGCGGTATGCGCCCCGCGTCAGCTCGCGCAACTCTCGTGACAGGGGTCCCGCCACTAATCGTAATATCGTAATACAGGGTAAGGCAATACTTCAGTGTTACGTATTATGCCGAGTTGAAGACGAGAGTTGTGCCATTTCCAAAGTAGTAATAGTTATTGTGTTGAGCTGTAAACAGCAAAACGCTCTCTGATTGGTCAGATTGAACCCACTGCGCGATTTCCGTAGCTTGATAAGGTCAAACCGACCGCCACCTTCAATTGAAGAAAACAAGGCTCTTTCAATCAAAGCTGAAATGCTCGTTGTAACTAATCTACGCTTTGTACAACATATTGCTTAATTAAGAACTTTACGCTCTTACTCTTGGCTAACTTTTATTTACTTTAAGTATTTAGTGTTAATGCATGCCTTTATGGCGCCTAGCTTAGAACAAGTTTATTAGCTGGTTATTATAAATTAGGGATTTATATAGCTTCTAAAACCCAAGTTCTGTCAGGAGATATCTTTTATAGTACACTAATTTCTAAACCCTACAGCTTGGAAGAAGGCCTAGAGCCCATATCTAGGAAGTTCTTAATAAGCTCAGCATATTGCTTGGGGAACTGGAAAGGATGGCCGTGAGCCGAGTCGGGGGAAATGTGCAAAAAAGCATAACGAATTTCCTGCTGCATTATAAAGCTGTTGATAGTGGGCAACATAATATCCGAATGTCCATTGGTGATCAACACCGGCGCTTTAATATCTTTGAGTCTGGCGAAGTTATCCTTGTTGCCAGCACAGCAGACAAACAATACGAATCAGGCTTATTATTTGGAGAATCCATGCTGCCAGTTATTGAGACGCAACTTCAGTGCTCTGGGGACATTCGTAGTGCATATAATAAGCATATTTTTAACGTTATCTAGAGTTCTTATTCCCGATATGTGTTGTCGTTACTCTCTGGAACCCATCTATGATTGGCTCAAGGGAACATGAATGGCATTTATGATTGGTGGCGTCATACTATCAACCCACTTCCCAAATGGGGCAAAAGAGCGAGTTGCTGATGTGAGATTCCTTGGTCAATGATGATCACTCGCATTCGGGAGTTAGAAGACTTACATTCGGGAAGCGCGGACAACTCGGTATAGCTAAGAGATTTCCCGCGGCCACCGTTTTGACTGCGGCGACGGAAACCTCGCGGATTCTACCTAATGCATCGTGGATCGATGGACAAGATGACATTTCTGAGTATATATAGACAGCAGCCGAATCTTCAAATAACCCCGATTAAACAGAAACAAGAATACCATCACAATGATCCCTTCTCCCTTTGTTGACGTGATTGTTATTGGCGCCGGTCTCGGTGGCCTCCAAGCAGCTGTAGACCTCGACAAAGCCGGCCTCTCATACATCGTCCTCGAAGCCAATGATCGGGTTGGCGGCAAAACTCTCTCTGTCCCGGCATCTCCTAAAATCGATGGACTGGTTGATCTTGGTGCCGCCTGGATAAATGACAGCAACCAGAAGGAGATGTACGCATTAGCCCAAGAATTTGGGTTCGACCTTATCGTCCAGCGCACTGAAGGACTGTCACTCGATCAGTCGGACGGAACTACACATGCTATTCCTTATGGGCAGTTAGGAGATGTAAGCTTACTCTAGTCTTGATGTACTTGGCTGACTTTGAAGTTTACGGATGAACAACTCGCTGAGATTCTCGCAATCATGGCGAAGCTGGAAGAATACGTTGATCGATCCAATCTTGAATATCCTCACCTCGGCCCTGATGCCGAGAAGCTCGACTCCATGACGGCTCTGGAGTTCGCTAGCAAAGAGTTTGGTGAAGGCATTGCCGAGATCCTTGTGACGATGTTGGCCCGGGATCTTCTTGGTGTGGAAGCGGATGAACTCAGTGCTTTGTTTCTCATTAACTACATCAAGAGTGGAACTGGTCTTGCAAACATATCATCTGACACCAAGGATGGAGGCCAATACTTGCGTAATCGCCAGGGTGAGTCCCTTGCACTTGATTTGAACTTGAGCTAATGGACCAGGCAATGAGATGTTTGCAATCAAGCTAGCTGCGAAACTCGACAAGAAGAACATCAAGCTCAACTCGACTGTCGTCAAGATCATCCAAGATAAGAAAGGCTGTACAGTCAAGACGAAGAATGGTCACAAATACCACTCCAAGAAAGTAATCCTTTCAGTTCCGACATCTCTTTATCCCAAGATCGACTTTGAGCCTCACCTACCGCCAGCAAAGAAAGAGCTTGCTGACTCTACTGAGCTTGGCTATTACTCAAAGTCCATATTGGTCTTCGATGGGCCCTGGTGGCGTAATGCCAATCTCTCTGGTGTACTGACGTCTATGGATGGCCCCATCTCATTTACTCGAGATACCTGCGTTCCTGAAGACAAGCAGTATAGCATCACTTGCTTTCATGTCGGTCAACCTGGACGAAAGTGGTCTCAGCTGTCTGAGCAGGAGCGCAAGGACACTGTAGTGAAGCAGTTCAATGACGCTTTTGGTACAGTTGTCGACAAAGTCCCTGAGCCTATTAACATCATTGAGAAGGACTGGCTGAAGGATTCTTGGTTTCTGGGTGGACCTAGCCCAGCGATGAAGCCTGGACTGATGACTGGTGCTGGCAAGTCTATTCGTGATCCCTTCAAGAACATTCACTTCATCGGAACGGAGACCTCTATTGTTTGGAAGGGTTACATGGAAGGGGCTATCAGATCTGGTATTCGAGGTGCCCGTGAGGTTACTGAGGCACTTGACTGATTGGCTTATCAGTGAGCGTCAATGAGAACCTTTAACGAAAGACAACATAGATGGCACCTAGAACTATTGTGTTAGCTGTTGGAGGTTTTACACTCAATTGGGATGAAAGTCCCCAACTTAGGGTAATAATTTTATTAGAATTCTAATATTCCCAGCTAAAATAAAGTAAAAGGAATCCTATAAAGGAGTTCCAATGTTATTTCCAATATCGATTGTCAACTTATTTCCAGGACTGTGTACTACATCTCCCCTTACACCATTTCCATTCTTAGCAAGAACGAAACTAACAGATGGGGAATCGCCTTGCGGAAGTACCGAAACAGTGATGGGAACTTAGAGACAGGTTAGCTAATTGAATAAAAGCCCAGCAGTGCAGTGCTCACTGTAGTGCTGGTTGAGGTTCAAGACCGTCATCCAGTTGTCTCTGTCCCGGACCGTAACAGGGGGTAAATCTTCGTATGGACAGTCGATGGAATAATCGGCTTCTTCACCGGATTGATTGATAATATTGAGGATGTATAGGTTTGACATGTTTGTAGGCTTGGGATTAGGGAGGATGTATGATTGGCACTGTAAAGCTGCTAACTTTTAGTTAGAAGTCTGAAGGAATATGGAAAGCGATATGGTGGGGAGTCTAGATGATTTATATGTCTCAACCTCAGGATAGAGCTATTGAATCTAATTAACATGTGGCAATATTGTCACAAAAAGATAATGCAGCTGATTTCTGATCTGGTATAGTGTAGCGCTAGAAACGGCCACAATCATTCAGCCAGCCACTATTGGAAATATCGATGTACTATGGATACTAGAAGTTGAGTCTAGAACACAATAACATCGTATGCTTTGGCACCTAAGGCGTAGAGTCACGTCCCCACATTCCGCGCACCCCCTGTTTCCACGCACCCCTCGCATTCATCGCGATAACTTCAATGCATGATATCTTTATCAATTTATATGTAAATTAAATAGCATAAAATAATATCATGATGTCCCTTTATCTGCGATTATAACGGTCTTCTTCTTTTTCCTAGATTCCTTCTTTTTAGCTTCCTTTTTACGCTTCTTCTCTAACCTCTTCAATTTGGCTTCCTTAGCCTCATAAATCTCTTCAGGCTTCAGATAACAGGCTCACAGTAACCAAACTACTGTATATTGCTTCTGTAGCTTTTGTAACTCTATCTTAAGCTTAAGGGTTTCTATCTTTGCCTTTTTTATAGTGTTTTAGGCATTCATTCAGTCTAGCTTATTAGCTGCCTTCATGCCTAGGCAATAGAGATCTCTCTTATACCTATCTTGCCTAGCTTAGAGCGAATTTAACTGTACTAATAGCTTAATCTTGTTTTTTAGTGTATACAGCATATCCCGGGATAATACCCTTTAGTATTAAGGCATTACAGGAGAGGCATTTTAACCAGGTAGCTTTAAGGTTATTGCTAACTTTACTAACAGCTTTTTTACATCTATTAGCCATATTCCTAAACTACAAAAACCACTAATAATGTTCTCCTTAGTAAGAGCTTTATCCCTAGCTATTTTATAGATCTTTAGGAAGCGTTATTTATTTATAGCAGAGCTAGATCTAAAACTGCTAAACTTCTTAGCCAGTCACTAAAAAGCTACCTTTAACAGCAAGAAAACACTAACATTAAAAGGCTATATAATATATAATAAATAAGAAGGTAAATATATAACTTATATATTATAAAATAAAGCTATAAATTAGAATTAAATAGAGATATAACCTGCAAAGCTATTAATAATAAGAATCTGCTAATCTATTATCTTTTCTAGCTTAGTTTCCAGGATAAAAGTCTCTCACAGCCACTTCAGATAGACATCCTAAGAAGCCCAGCCATTCTCCATTATATTATATCCCCAGGTAGGAAAAGTCTCTAGAAACTACTATTCTTAGAGGGATTTCCCAGTAAAAACTACTATTAGATATAGTCTCTTTCCTTATGCATTTCCTAACTCTAGAATTATTACCTAATTATAATTATTACTCTTAGAAACAGTTATTTTATTTATCATTATATCCCTAAGCACCTTACCAGGATAAGAATCCCCTTCTATTAGGCCATATTTATCCATATTATACATTCAGTTTAAGCTAACTAATAAATCTAATACAATCTACACTAACTCTTTATAGAAATATTAGATTTATTTAGAAGTTACTTCTTTAAAATGAGAAATATTAAGAGAACTAGATATCTTAATTTTAATATCTAGATATCTTTATAGGAACCAGTATAGCTATTTACACCTAATAGAATTAGTTAAAGAGTTAAGATTTACAATTGCATTAGTAATATTATATAGCTCCAGTTTTAAAAGAGCATACCTATAATGCTCTTTATAATAAATAAAGTTAATAAGCTTATTCTCTTATATAGGTAATAATAACTGCTAACTTTCATGACTTTTCTATAAAGTTTAGGCGCCCTTTAGTTAACTACAGAGCGTAGACTCGTTTTTAGAGTAATCTCTTGCATACTAGCGAATTGGGACACCTTCTGTAATTTTTTCCTGGATTTTATCTAGCTTATAGTTTTATTTATCATTAGAAGTACTTATTGCGAAAATTTGGATTTTTTCTGATATTATTTAATGATATTGTTGTGATAATAATGAAATAGGGGTCAGGAAATTACAGTCCGGATTAGCGCGTGGAAACAGGGGGTGCGCGGAATGTGGGGACGTGACTCTAGCTAATAAGTGACTAACATGTCTTACTACCCCGCACGACAAGCTAACTTAGTTGCTAACTAGAACTCTGGATTTTCTAGCGCTAATAGCAATAATATTTGCCTAAAATACCAGATGACTGCTTCTGTAGCCTATAAATGAATTGATTGAGGAGCGAGCACGTGAATAAATCATCGAGCAGAGTGATAGATATCTATACGCGACTAACTTGTCCAGTTTGTGTCTTACCCCCTGTAACCCCACTTCTTACTGGTTTACCTTCGGAAAATGGTTGTAATTGGCTGGCTTACATACCCTTTAACTACATACCCTCGATATCGGATATCCGCCGGTTACCCACTTTACTTTTAGGTGTCGTTTACGAAATCCATCGACCCTTCATTCTTTTCTGAAGCCTGTGTTATACCCGACTTCTATCTTTCCCTGACTTGCTGTACCATTTCGTATTAAATTTTTCTCGGGATGGCTTCCAACGTAGAGAAGCTGGCCTGCGAAAGCTGCATTCGCGGCCACCGCGTCGCTAAATGCCAGCATACTGGTGAGTACCATGCAATGACAATATCATCCTCTATGACACAAACTCATGATAACACTATGGACAGATCGCCCGCTTCTCAGAGTCAGTAGAAAAGGACGCCCGGTCTCTCAGTGCAATCACTGTAGAACCCTGCGCAACTCCCGATCTGTTCACACGACATGCAAATGCGCATCGGCATCACACCAGGCCATGCTGAAGCAGTTTGGACAAGGTTTGCTCCCTTCTGGGCTACCTAATCAGGCTTTATACTGACTGTGTTCCGTACTCAGAGCGATGCTGTTGCGATGAGGGCGAGACTTGCACATGTGCACACAAGACAGGTCGCAGAAATACGAAGGGCATTCAGTCGCCACCCTCAACAGACAAAAGCTCAACACCGTCAACTGCGTTGTCGCCGTCCGAATCTGAGGACAGGGCTATAGAGATTTTGCCGACACCAGCTCTTTCATGCTGTGCCCCGAGTTCAACACCTTATGATACTACTGAAGCCATCGATCCGATTTCAACTCCGAATCTTGGTATACCGAGTTTATGGAACTCTAGCGACGTGCTTGATCCGTGGATCCCTTCAGTACTTAACTCTCTGCCAGAAACTTTCTTAGAAGGTCCACAAAGTTTAACAGAAACCTTGGATCTAGCCCCAGACCTTGGCCTAAACCCTATAGCGATATTGACTTTTGACGATCCATTATCAACAGTGGGGCTATTTGATGCGGGCAGTCTCTTTAACGACATCGATATCAGCCAAATACACATAACGGATGAATTGGTCGTTAGGGATTTGACGATGAGTGAGTCTCACGATCCGGAAACACAACCCAGCCAACTATAACCCTGTGGACTTCGAATGCTCTCCCTGGCTGAATTAGTGGTTGACAAGGTATGGAGGGTACCTTACATAACTCTGGGCTATTGGGCGTAGTTCAGGCGTTTGGGCAGTCGTATTAGCAGGGGTTAGTTCTTGAAAATTGAGTAATCAAATCCTTTCCTAGGCACTCCTCGTCGCTATGAAGCATACACCAGATGATGCCAATCTTCATTTGTCGCTGTCAACTGGTATTCCTATATTAAGTTCATACTATTGCTGCTGATCACACCATCCGTCCGGATTATATGTAACCAGATTCTGAAACCCCGATTGTTCCCTCTGCAGCGCGCTCAACTTCTCCTTCAAGTACTCCCTCTGATTCTGATGAATCCTATCAAAACTCAACAAAAACGTGACAAGAAACAAAAAGTCTTCAACCCTCGCTTCAGCATCTTGTTCTTCACCAGGTCCTATCGGCAGGGCCAACACGTCGGCCACGGTACTCGTAATCTCAAACAGCTTCTGCAAAATCCCAGATCCATGTAGTCCAATACTCTCAACCCTCTCCAATCGAAGGACCACATTACGAAGCTGAGTCGATAATCGCTGGGCGGGGAAATGCATTGAGAAGCCCTCATGAGAATTCTGTGGTACCGCAGACTGTAAAAGACCTTGAGATAGGGCAAGCTGCCAGACCAGAATTCTCATCCATAATCGCGTGATGAACAAATCAACATGCTGAAGCTCCGTTAAACCCCAACCACTCGACACCAACGCGTTGTCAGTTTCCGCCGCATCAAACTCATCCTGGTCAAGTTGAGCTTGTTTATGCTCAATCCATGCAGCAGTTATTTCTGGAGCTGTAGCCTGTGGATCTTGCTGAGCTCTCCAATGAGCCAAAAACGTATCATCTAAGACGTGGAATAGCTCAATCAGCCGATTGAAGCCTTGGTTGACGTGGGGAGGAAGTTCGTGGTCTGTTGTCAGGACGCTTAGGCTGAGCGGGGGGAGAATAGCAGGATGGCCAGCTACTATTGTGAGGAAGCGTTCGTGGATGGAAATCTCGCAGTACAGGCGTTGTCTGGTGGCTAATTCGTGGTCGGTTAGTGAAGCATCTTTGTATCGATCTAGGTCGAGCATTTGAATCATTGCAATGGCTTCTCGGAGAATGACAAAACTGCGGTCGAATCGCTTGAAGGCCATGAGACAGATCTCCAGGAATACGCATGTTACAATGCGTTTTACTGTCACTGGTAGTCTCCCGAGGATACCAACTCCCATTTCAGACTGTCTATGCGCTTTGAAGCTCAGGTTCATGAGCTCTGTGATTCTGACAGGTGCTTCACCTTCTGAATCCCATGACGTTTGTGTCAGGTTGATGGTAACAGCAGCGTATGCGTAGACAAGCGCCGCATCTTCGAAGCTTTGATCCATTGCCTCAATTGCGGCGACAATCTCCGAAGGGAGAATAATTGGATTGACGGGAAAAACCACGCGTTCATAGTCGAGCAAAAGATTGAGAAAAAAGTCCGAAGAGTACGCCGATCCAATACTCGTCGGTATCGCATTATAAGCGACAGGCGAAGGGTCATCAGTCTGTGGAGAAGCCGAATTGGACCTTGCATCATCAGGTCTCGTCCCCTCTCGAATCTGCGCTACCAATCGCCCTCGCACGGTAGGTCTTCGCTTGGAGGTTGCAGCGGAGTAGACGCATGCGAGGTTAAGGTGGCCACATTGCGAACAAGGGAGTGAGCCGCTACATTTGACCTTGCGAACGCGACATGGATCGCAGGCTTTTGAGATTCTTCCGCTCATTGTTTGTTTGTTGATTGAGGAATGAAGTGATCGAGACAAGATGCGGAGTCGAGAGGCACGAGATTTATCACGCTAATGAAGTCTGTTGATAACCCCACATCGCCACATGCAGACGAGCTGAACTGGAGTATTACTGGGGTAGTGCCAGTATTTATGCATCCCATTCACACAGCCTAAGCTTAACCTTATAGGCGGCAGTATTTCCATAGATGCAACACACTTGTAGAGTTATGTTGAACAATTCATCTCTTCTCGGACTAACAAATTACCGCTATGATAGCTATTTCATAATATTACATGACATTTCCATTCTAAGAAGCACTGCTGTTCACCTTCTCAACATATACAGCACTAGCCTTTTCCTTGGTCTGGAACTCGGCATCAAGACGCTCAATCTCAGTAGTCTTGAACTGGCGAGCAGGAACTCCGCGCTCAAAGAGAACATCGAGCTCACCATAGGTTCGGCCCTTGGGCTCAGGAAGACGGCAATAAGTCCAAACAGCACAGAGGAAGCAGGTTCCAGCCCAGAAGAAACCGGCCTTGGCACCCCAGTTCCAAGCAGAAGGGTTCAACATGCGAGGAGTAATAATGTTGGTCATGATTCCAACAATGTTGTATGTGTTTCGGGCGAGGACGACGGTCTTGGTTCGGAGACGGGTGGAGGACAACTCGGCGACGAGAGAGTAGCAGACGGGTCCGACGGTCGAATCGTAGGTAAAGGTGTAGATGAGAAGAAGAGATCCGATGGTCCATTGAGCAGCGACGTTGTCACGGCCAGCAAAGGCGACACAGCCGATGGTCAGGAGGAAGACACACATGGCAAGCTGTCCATAGAGGTAGAGGGTTCGGCGACCGAACCAGCCCATGAGGAACCAGGAAAAGACAGTTCCAACAGCACCAATGGCGTACTGGCCAAGAGACATGGAGAAACTGTTCTCAACAGCCATACCGGCCTGCTGGTAGAAGTAGGTAGAGTAACCCATAAAGGTAGCACCGCAGAGAGTCTGAATCATCCAGATAACACAGACAATCTCAGTTCGGCGAAGACTGACACCCTTGAAGAGGTCAAAGTATGAAGTACCAGACTGAGCTTCCTTTTCCATCTCGTTGGTGTGAACCATCATGGAGATAGTCTCATCAGGCTTAAAGTCGACATTGCTGTTGCGGACGGTGAGACGCTCGAGGGATCTCTTGGCCTCTTCGATGCGGCCACGACGAACGAGCCACCAGGGAGACTCGGGAGCGAGGTAGATTCCGATGATAAGAGGAACAGGCCACATCCACTGCAGAGCAAAGGGGATCTTGTATCCAAGTTCATCATCGCGAGTGACCATGGCACGGAGAACACCGGAGGCGATGAACTGGCCGAGAACCCAGCAGAGGTTAACATAGGTGGTGAGATAAGCGCGGAGATGAGTAGGGCAGACCTCAGAGGCGTAGGTGGTAGTGAGAGTCTGGAATACACCCCAGGGAATACCGATAAAGATCTCTCCAATGAGAAGCTGAACCAGAGTCTCGGAGAAGAAGATGATGAAGATGAAACCGATGCAGCCAATTAGAGCACCGATCAAGGTCTTACGATAACCGAAGCGATCAGCAATAATACCGTTGATGAAGAGACCAATGATTTGACCGCAGAGAGTTCCGTTGGAGAGACCCGATTGCCAAGCAGCAGTCAATTGATACGTGCCGTCAGGCTGCTCAACACCAAACTTCCTCTGGAAAGGAGGATAGGCGAAAAGGTTATTGAGGAGGACAACATCAAAACCCTCCATGATGATACAGAGGGAGAGGAAGATGGACCAGAGACAAGCTTTCCTGTAGAGCTTGAACGACTGCATCAAGCCCATGTTGTGCTCGGCCTCAGTAGCAGCAGCGGCTTCGTGAGCGACGTTCGCGTCGACTGGCACCGCGACAGGGGCGATGCCATTGTCAACCTTGGTATCATGAGACATGGTGAGAAGGTTGATCAATGAAGAGTAGGAGACTGTAGAAGGTGAGATGAGGGTGATGATCTGGATGTGAATCAGTGAGCGACACGCGACATCTTATAGTTGGAGATGAGATCAAGGAGTTGAAGCTGTTGAGAAGCGAAAATTAAAGGAAAAACAGAATCTTGGTGTAAAGTTTGGGCCAACTGTTAGCGCAAAGGAGAGTTCTTTCGCGGGGTTGGCCGTGATAGGACCGGTGCTAGACCAGAGTGGTCTAGAATTAAGCGTAAATGAAGCCATGTCGGTCCGGGCGTCAAGCCACATTTGGAGGTTATTTCTCTGGGGGAGGACGTTCAAGCTTGTTAGCTTAGTTAGCAGTAAAGGAGTCTCTCCGTTGTGTCTCCTCACCTCCCCCATGGGGAGACAATCATGTAAATCTGGGGGTTGTTCATCGGGCCGAGCTTTGACCAGTGAAACACCAAAAGTGGCGGAGATCAGCAGATGCTCGTGAGCCATTGAGAGATGGAAATGAGAGATTAGACTTTGGTGTTCTCGTCGGTCCGGTTAAAGGCCAATCAAGATTCAGCCATTTCGTCGGTCCGAGATTGGTCCAATGATGATGGAGTTGGAGACTCCGATGACTTTGAGACAAGGATGGTGTTGAACTAAACCACTGTGCCAAAGACCTACAAAATGTAAGGTCCCTACACTAGGGGCCTAAGGCAACAGGGCTTATATTTTCTGTACAACAGATGGCTTGGGTTGCACGCGGAAATACGTCGTCGGTCCGGGGAAGATGAGCGGGTGAATTACCATCAGACGATATTTAAATCTGCTCAGATCGTTCTCTCTGCATCAAGCAAGTTTTGAATTAAATTATTCTTCGTTTTCTGCATCTTCACAATGACTGTCAGCAGACGTTCAAAGCAATGGTGGAAGCAGGCCATCATCTACCAAATCTACCCTGCATCGTTTTGCGATTCCAACGGCGATGGCATGGGTGATCTCCAAGGCATTATCTCCAAGCTAGACTACATCGCCAGTCTAGGCGTTGATATCATCTGGGTATGTCCCATGTACGACAGCCCGCAGGTTGATATGGGCTATGATATCTCTAATTACGAAGATGTCTACGCTCCATACGGTACTCTCCAGGACATGGAAGAGTTGATCCGCAAGACACACGAAAAGGGCATGAAGATTATGCTTGATCTTGTGATTAACCATACTTCCGACAAACATGCTTGGTTTGAAGAGTCAAGACTTAGCAAAGATAGCCCCAAGCGTGATTGGTATATTTGGAGACCTGCCAAGTACTCCCCAGATGGTCAACGTCTTCCCCCGAATAACTGGCGCTCTAATTTCGGTGGCGGTAGTGTTTGGGAGTGGGACGAGACAACGGGGGAGTATTACCTACACCTCTTTGCCAAAGAACAGCCTGACCTCAATTGGGAGAACCCAGAGACGCGTCGGGCCATTTATGCTTCGTCAATGGAGTTTTGGCTCGACAGAGGCGTTGATGGCTTCAGAGTCGACACCGTCAACATGTACTCCAAACTCCAGGACTTTCCCGACGCGCCGATCACCGACCCGAAAGCGAAATATCAACCCGCCGGTCTTCTCTATTGCAACGGACCCCGAATGCACGAGTTTCTCGGCGAGATGAACGAGGTTCTTGAGCGATATGGAGCTATTACTGTGGGAGAATTGCCGCATACACCGGATCTGGAAAAGGTCCTGAGATATGTTAGTGCGAAAGAGAAGCAGCTCAATATGGTATTCCAGTTTGATGTTGTGGATATCGGGTTTGGGAAGACGCATAAGTACGAGACGACACCGAAGAATTATACACTTCCGCAGCTGAAAGATGCTGTTGGGAGGACACAGAGTCTGATTCAGGGGACTGATGCTTGGACGACTGTGTTTATGGAGAACCATGATCAAGCGCGCTCTGTATCACGATTCACAAACGATAGTCCAGAGTATCGAGTCGCAGGTGCTAAGCTTCTTGCGTTGCTGCAGTCTTGTCTAAGCGGTACGCAATATGTTTACCAAGGACAAGAAATCGGCTCCGTCAATGCACCAAAGGAGAGCTACCCATTAGAGAACTACGTCGATATCGAGAGCTACCAATTCCTCGATATAGTCAAGGAGCGATCGAACGATGAACAAGAGATCGACAAGGCTTTCAACGCTCTTCAACACCTAGCCCGAGATCACGCCCGTATCCCAATCTGCTGGAGTGACACCAAGCACGGCGGTTTCTCCGAAGCAGCAGGCCAGACCGCCAAAGAGCCCTGGATGCAAGCTCATCCTCTATCACGCGAGATCAACGTCGCATCGCAACTAAAGGATCCAAACAGCGTGTTATCATTCTGGAAGAAGGCACTACATTTCCGAAAGGAGTTTTCTGATCTGATGGTATATGGAGATTACAAGCTTCTTAGACGGGAAGATCCTGACGTTTATGCTTTTGTTAAGGAGTCTCAGGTTGATGGTTCCAAGGTTGCGGTTGTTTTGAACTTTGCTACCGAGGAGAAGACGTTTAGTGCGTTGACGGGTGAAGAGCTTGGTGTTAGTGGACAGGAAGTCAAGTTGGTGCCTATTATGTCGACACATGGTGGAAAAGAGCAGACTGGTGTCTTGTCGCCGTTTGAAGGAAGGGTTTACTTGGTTACCTAGGCATGGTATAGACATAAATAATAAAGAGCGTTTCCAAGTTACTCAAAGAGTTATATAAGATTGCTGTCTATTCATTCTCATTAAACGCGAGGTAGGCCTGCAGACTAAGGTTATCCATACTCGCGCCAGTAAACCCTCTAACTAAACTCATCAAAGGCTGACGCCCACTACCATTGATCTTCTGACCCGACCAATCTCAGCTTGGAGCTACCCCTGTAACTCGCTCGTCCATCTGCGCATCTAAAAAGCTCGGTAGCTGCTCCTCGTCAGGTGGTCTAATCCACGATGAATCTTGACGCAGCGGGATCCTATCTCCAGCCTCTAAAACAACATCTTGAGATTCCGGTCTGTCATCGCTCGGCTTCAAGATGATCAAATCAGATGTTCCTGATGCCTTGAACCTTTCTCCTGTAACTTCGCATTGCACTGACCATTTGAGTTGATGTGAGATACGGATGTTGTATATCTGGAATGAGTGCGTGAACTCGGACTGTACAGACGTCCAGTGTTTAGGGAATCCTGTACCCTGACCGATGCGCAGATTCATCACTTCCCCGATATCGATGGGATGAGAATCGGCTGTAAACGGGATCCGTATATCGCCGAGTTGCTTCATGGCTTGATTGAGCCCAAGGTCGATCTCTGTGCTTTCTGGTACTTGCAACCCCGCATGGCAAATAATCGTCGTAGTGGTGACAATAGAGAAATGCACCGATACGAGTTTGACGTCCTGTGCTACATCTCGAATAGCATCGCTAGATTCCTCCCAGTCCGGCGCCACCCAAAGCCTGAAAGGCATCGGTGTTGGGTTATCCAGCTGAACGACCTTCGGCACCTCCACGAACAAGTCAAACGTCAACGCAGGATCCCTCGAACTATGAAGAGAATGTTTGATCTTGTCTTTCCAAGAGGCCTTTATATCCTGCATTCCAGGAATAAGCCGATGGCTCGAAACTGCGCGCCGGTAGTAATATCGTTTAACCTGAAAGTCTGCAATCGGAGAATCTGGAGTGACGCATATGACTTTGAAAGGAAACGTGGCCTCCAGTACTTCTTCGTGACTCTGAACAGTCATTGTGATCTTCGCCTTAATGACATACTCAATGACTGCCGCCATATTCTTGGTCCGAAGCATATACGATGGTGGCATATGATTCACGGGACCCAAAGGTGTAGAATCATTGACGTATTTCGGAAGCTGTACAGTAAATGGCCATTTATGTTTGTGTTTCGAAGACTCGATGTGTATAGGGCCCTGGAAGATGATCTTTGGACGATAGCAGAGGTCGAAAAGGCCTCGATATTCTTGAGAGTTGTTGCCGATGACTCCGATCGTTCTCCCTCGTCCAAACATGCAAATGCTAACAGATGCGTCGGGGCTTATCGTTTTAAACTGTCGGAATACATGACCGGTGATGATATCACCTGGAATGTATGTGTCTCGGTCTAGGCTGATGCCCAGCAATGGCCCTGATCTTGTAGCTGTGTGGATATTCATCTTGCGGTTACTCGGTACCAGAGGCCGAGTGGAGTGAGGAAGCTAACGAGAAGCTTTTGATGTATTGATGTTTAATGAAAAACGCCTTCATTCATTTTCAGTTGATGATGAGGCACAGCCTGACTGCCCCATGAGGCGCAATGCTCAGACCAAGGCTGAATTGCTGGAGTGGTCCAATCGCAAGGGTGCATGAGACCCTCTTTTGGGGGCCAAAGTGATGAGAATGACTCTTGGCTCGTGCCAAGCGATTCCCCTGGCGTGGCGAGTTTCAGATGCTAGCTTCGTCAAAGCCAGGGTGTATCAGAGCGAATTTATTCAAGAATAAGCAAGACCCTCTCACAACCTTCTTTTATAGATCTGCGTCTAAAGTTAAAAGGCTTACGAGGTCATGCTCAGTAAGAGGAGAGAGTTTAACATTCTTTCCGCGGCGCAAATAGATCATCCCGACATGCTGTCCGAAGTCCGGGCTGACCGGAGGTTGCTAACATTACCTGCCCGCGATTAGTTGCAACTGAATTAATCGAGCTACAACAACACAAAATGGTATGCCGCAGAAGAAATTGTTAAATTTCAATAATAATTATTATTAGCTTTAAAAGACATTAAATAAAAATTTATTATCTTTACAATGTCAACACTGAAGGGGCTAGTATTACTGTAGTGGACTCGCGATTTAGTCATAGTCGGCAATAATTAATAATCATAATGATATCCACTTGGATTTACATAACTCTGCCGGTCGGAGTCGTACAAGTCGCGACAGGTGGATCAGCAGGATCTAGAATTGAAGCCGAAGCTCTGAAAGATTACTGAATGGTGCGCAAATCGTTAGGACAGGAAATTAAGTTGGGACAGAGACTTGTAATGAGATTGAAGTTCGTTGAGATGAAGGCCCACGTCGAGATGGCGAGATGCGTTGAGACACGATGGAAAGCCACTTCTATACTTGCGCAAGGCTCTCAACAACTATCTCAGGTGAAGCAAGCGAGACGAAATCATGAAGGATAAAAGACCAGGTTCTTCCACTTACCAGACAAGCTCATCATTCACTTCTCATTCAACATCATCACTCAAAGACAACCTCAATCTCTCTTGCAACGCAATTTAACGTTCAAAATGCCTCTCTGGAACATCTATCACACCGAGGGCACCTTCGCCTCCCAGGAGACCCGAGACAAGCTCGCCCAAGACATCACCAAGATCTACACCTTCGGCGAAAACGGTCTTCCCGCCTTCTACGTCGTCGTTCAATTCATCCCCCTTCCCGCAGGCCATGTCTTCGTTGGCGGTGAAGCCAGAGATGAGAAGCCTTTTGTTCGACTGGTGATTCAGCACATGGCTGTTCACAGTCATGAGGGTGTTCACATGGACGACTTCCCTAAGCAGTTCAGCGATTACATCAATGCCACGATCAAGCCCTACATCGCTGATAAGGGATACGACTGGGAGATCACAGTCACTGATACTCAGCGCGAGTTTTGGAGATTTAATGGAATTGCGCCTCCTCCTTGGAGGAGTGAGGCGGAGAGGGCTTGGGCTCGAGATGGTCGCCCATCGGAGTGGGAGGAGAAATAGGGAGAAGAGGCTTGAAGTGCTGGTACTGGCAGTCTTGTAAATGTGTTCATAGTCATTCTCCAAGAAATCTGTGACCTGCGATGCCCTGGGTAGCCAAATGGCCTATAGAAGGATAGCAACGCCCTTTGGTGCAGTGGTCAGGCACCTAGGCAAGCCCTGCGGCAACGCAGAAGGCAGCGGGTTCGAAACCCGTAGGGGGCACAATTTGACCCTTTCGTTGAGCAGGCCTCTGAAGTAGCCTAGCGTGCCGACCGAGGCCGAGGCAAATTCAGCGTGTTGCCGCGCTGTAGCAACTGTGCAAGCCGGGGGTTATAGGGGGTCTGTTGGCGTCAGCCAATCAGAGGGCTAATTATAGTGGGTTGAAGGTGCAAGGAAGAGCTATGATTGGTCTGGATCAAATAAAGCCCGATTTTCCCTGCCTATAAGGTTAAACGGTGATAAATGTGTATAACAAGGAATTGGGTCAGATCAAATTGTGAAGGGTGGCAACCCTAGATAGCGCAGGCAGCTAAATAAGACTCCATTTACATAAGAAGGATAGCAACAGGTCGCTATATAGCTATAAATACAGCCTTAAAGGGTTGCCTTACAACAGCCTCATACTCGGAAGTCATTAGTCATTCAATCCTATAACCAGCAAGTTCTTAAAGACTATAATTAAGTAGGAGAATAAGTTCTTAAGAACTATATGTAATACTGTAATCTTAAACTCTGCTATAGATGTATTTCTTAGCAGCTGCAGACTTTTACAAGCAATCAATTAGGTAGAAAGCCCTATAGATAGAGTACTTAATACCATCTAATAAGTCTATTACATATAATTCAGAGCTAATGCAAGCAGGCTTACATTAATCTCCCTGGGGCCTTAGGTGTTTTTGTTCCTGCCAGCTACGTATTTATAATTACAGCCACGCTCTGAATTATATAACATTAACTAAACTCTGTGAGAATATTAATATATAAATTTCCTAATTTAGTAGTTATATAAGCCTATCTCTTAACACTAAACTTTTCACCTTTTACAAAATATCTCCTACTAAACCCAGATTAAAATGTTGCTGCCTGAGACCTATTAAGCGTTTAGACGCACTACAGGTGATCTTCCGAGAACCATTAAACCGTCTACTGAAAAGGTACTGCGAGAGCTTGGACTAAATGAGGTCCTGATCAAGATTCACACTGTGTCTCTCAACTTCCGCGATGTAGCTATGCTCAACGGTATCTATCCGGTGGAAGTGGAGGAACAAGGCATTCCTTGCTCTAACGCTGCCGCTGAGGTTGTCGCAATTGGGTCTAGGGTCAAGGATTTCTCTAAGGGAGATCACATCTCAGTTATATTTGACCTGAATAGCATCACCAGGTACGACGATGAGCCCCAATGTGCCCTAGGTGGAGATACTAGTGGTGTCCTTCGTGAGTACGCTGTTTATCAGGACAAGCATCTGGTACAGCTACCCAAGCATCTCTCATGGGAAGAGGTAAGATATAGCGACTGGAAAGTCGTAATTTCTGCTGATATATGATTGATTGAAGGCGGCTACCATCACATGCGCTGGCGTCACGGCCTGGAATTCTCTCGATGGCCTGACTACGTTATCCAAGTTACGCAGCACCCTCTTACAAGGTTTGACCCTCGTGACCATTTAGGTTTTCTATCACGAGACTCACCAATTTAATAGGTACGGGAGGTGTCAGCATGTTTGCCCTGCTCATCTGTATCGCGGCGGGCGTCCAACCAATCATTACATCTTCGTCCGACGAGAAGCTTGAAACCATCAAAAAACTCGGCTCTCAGGTTCGCGGTATCAACTACAAAACCACCCAAGACCAAGCATCCGAAGTAAAGCGCCTTACAGACGGTCGGGGCGTTGATTTCGTCATCAACAACACTGGCCCAGCGTCTATTCCCGCGGATATCAGCTTCTTGCGCCAAAGAGGCGGCACAGTGTCACTGGTTGGATTTCTAGATGGTGTTGGTGGCGATTGGCAGCCGGCTGCTATTATGGCACTGATGGGGAAGTCTGCGAGAATCAAGTGAGTTGATGCTTTACTGTGAAACGATTAAGAATATGCACTGACAGCTGCTGTTTGAAGGGGAATCGCCACCGGCTCCAAGGAGGATTATATTAACTTGAATCAATTCCTAGAGGAGAAGAAGGTCTCCCTTGCTCCGTTGGTGGACCGAGTTTTCTCGTTCGAAGAGTCGCCAGCAGCTTTTGACTATCTTTACTCTGGCAAACATGTAGGAAAGGTTGTGATCAAGATCTAGCCCGCATTCGCTCTTGTATTTCATAGAGGATAAGAAGTAGTTAATCATTGACTGTTTCGCCAAACGTGTTTACGAGAGAATTAAGCACTGCTGTATAAGATACCTCCAGCACCGATAACCATGCGTCCGTGATCGACTACCCAGTAAATGCATTCTAACAGTGAAGATATCATGACCTGGGACAAGGCTACTAACCTTCTGAAGTGTCTGATGACTCGATCTCCCGAATTTATACTGCCTCGTCTCTCGCAATGTGATGGATATCCCTCCGGGGGCTCCTGACGGAGAGTCTTTCCTCGCTCCGCTCGTGCGAGTGATCTCTACACCAGGCATAATTTCTGCCTTAACTTCCAAGTGCGGATATTAGGATAAGGTCATGCCGTTCGGCCTAAGCAGACCACTTCACGTATGATTCGTCCTGGGAATCTCCCTGTTTTGTTGTCTAGATTCCATAGTCTTCAGTGATATACACGCATATCCCGGCAATCCCATCGTTGACCCGAAGGAATCCAATCATGAAACAGGCGGTTAATATGCAGTAATGAATCGCAAAGAAGACTTCTAGAATAAATCGCGCATAAGATCATGTTAAAGCCAGGATCTACAATCGGGACGTGCATATGCCCCAACGCGAGCATTATCCAATTCGAGTTTTTATTACCCCTTGCCAAGTAAACTGATACGAGGATAATTGGTAAAAAGCGGTCTTATCGCTGAGACATATAGTGATTGAGGCCTTCTCCTATTCCTTGTTTAAAGAGGAAGGTTACGGTCAACGATCTGCTGATTGATGCCAGTACATCGGAGTGACTTACTCGTGTCCTTGTCCGGATTGGTCTGACGTGTAGATCTTTGCCGGAGAGTGGTAAGCTATGCAAGCAGTGACCAGCCGAAAGTATCCTTTTTCAGCGTGCGTGGAATTTCTAGAAGGAATTAAAGTCAGCGGAATGACATAACTCGGCATAGTGGCGTAGATCTACCGCGTGTATGCCGACAAACATCCTCTGCTGCATCTTCAGTGATATTTACTGCCAAGTATGACAGTTCAAATAACGTCTGGGGAATATCCGCCTTCCCCATGGGGGCTCCTGAGAATTCTGGTTCTCATCACTAATGAAAACTCATCGAATCTCACGACTCCAGACTCGGGGGACCTGATTTCGCAAAGCATTTGCATTCGTTGACATTTGTCTGGTGATTAGAGGGCATCAGGGACCCGAAATGTGGGTTATTATGGAGATTTGACTCTGGTGATGGAGTTTGCCAAGGCGAGAATGGAGTTGGTTTAGTCATAGTAATGATGAGCCCATATTATGCCAAGAATTGGTCAAAGTTTGCCTCGCGTTCATGAGGTTCGTCTTCATAGAGACCAAGATGAATAACAGTGAGAATAAAGGGTAAAAGATAGCAAAAGAGACAAGAAGAGCACGAATGTATATCATATCTACACCTTATCTTGACGTCGTGTTAACGTTGGCGGCTAAATGAGGCTCAAATTCCTAGACGCGTCAAGACACGGCACTGACGTCAACCCCGGCGATACCGAGCGACAAGAAAAGCACAGACTCTATCTCGTTCGGTCTAATTTCCATCACTCGAAGCCCCAAGTCTTGTCTAGCGAAAAGGCAGTGCACTCTCTGGTCAGAATCCGACTGGCCCGGACAACTTCCTCTGTGGATATCACATCAACGTCTCACTCAAGTGACCGAGTCTGGCCGAACGAGTGAGTTCCTCTATAGACCGATGTGGAAACGTTTCATAAACCCCCATGGGGCTTCCGTGCCTGGGGCGATATCCACCGAGGAATAGAGTCTAGTGCAGCCTTGATTTCAGCGGCGATACTTCGTGCGGACCCTTTACCCCAATCAAGAAACCGCTGCCATGACGTCTCAGCGTCTTTTGCCCAGCCCCTATCCTGTCGGACCATCGCTGCGCTATTTAATACATGTCGTGAGGCGAGTGGTATAAAATTAGTGTGAATTCCACTTGTATTTGCTTCTTCACCACACAGCTACATTTACATCATAACTTGTCAATTGTCCAGGTGACAATCTTTATTCAACAACATCAACACAGCAAACATGGAGAAGGATAACGTCACCAAAACTGCTGGACAGTTTCATGATCCTAGCTCTGATAGCGATGGACTCAAGCATGAGATTAGCTCTCAGGAGGGTCACGGCCATGACTTCCAGACTGTGCAAGAGTCTGCAGACAACACCAACATTTACTCACAAGGCGGCAAGAACTTTCGAACGCTGAAGCGATGGGATACCATCTTTATCTTGTTCGCCAATCAGATCGGTCTCGGTATCTTGTCTCTGCCCTCGACACTCAAGACCCTCGGCCTCGTTCCCGGTATTATCGCCCTGATCGGCATTGGTGTCATTTCATGGTATACAGCCTACGAGTTGTTGCAGTACTACAGATTACATCCCCAGGTCCTGAACATCGTCGACATGACCCGCTTCGTCGGTGGAAGAACTTTGGAGAGTATTGCTGGTGCCATGATGATGATCCAAGTCATTTTCGTCGCGGCATCAGCTATGGTCACCCTCTCAATTGCCCTCAACACAATCAGCAGCCACGCAGCTTGCACTGTTGTCTTCATCTTCATCTCTTGCGCAGCCTGTTATGTCTTTTGCATTCCTCGCACCACCAAGTTCGTGTCGCACCTTGGCATCCCCAATGCTCTTAGTGTTTTGGCTGCATGCATTCTCGTCATGGTTGTTCTTGGTATCCAAGGTCCCAAGGGCGTTGATAACATGTCCGAGTGGAAGAGAGAGATTGTCATTGTTGGAAACCCTACTTTCCGAGACGGTCTCAATGCTTGCTTGAAGATTGTCTTTGCCTACGCTGCCAATCTGAGCTTTGTTGTAGGTACATCACATGCATGATCATAGTCTTATATTAACAGGTGACAGGGCTACCTCGCTGAGATGACCAACCCTCTTGAAGACTTCAAGTTCTGTCTGACTGTTCTTGAATGCGGTTCCATGACCATGTATGTCGTTTTCGCCGTCATCTTCTACTGTCTCGGTGCCGAATACACAACCTCTCCCATTCTGGGATCGACCTCGACAACCTTTGCAAAGGCTGCTTTCGGCATCGCCCTTCCTGCCATCTTCGCTACGGGCCTTGCTTACGGTCACATTGGATCCAAGTACATCTTTGTTAATGTCATGAGATGGACTGGCAACCTCAACGAAGTTACCTCCAACTCTGTAAAATCTTGGTCAACCTGGATCGCTTCCGTCACTGGCTTCTGGATTGTCGTCTTCATTCTATCCAACGCTATTCCTGTATTTGACTCGATCCTTTCTATCACGTCTGCGACAACAATCTCTTGGTTCACTTACGGTTTCAGTGCCGTCTTTTGGTTCCACATGAACCAAGGTCAATACTTCCGTGACTGGAAGAAGATCTCTTTGACTATCGTCAACGCCCTTCTTATCATCATGTCACTTTTCATGAATGCAGCTGGTCTGTGGGCATCCATCACTGAACTTCTCGACATCTTCAACTCTGATGGCGGCGTTCGTGGTGTCTTCTCTTGCGGAGACAATTCATAGGATGCTGTTTATCTCTTCCTGTACTATAGACTTCTTTCAAGTAGCGTTTTCTCAATTACATGGCAATTTTATCGTTCATTCGGTCTGCTGGTCATCAGAGTTTAAGTTGGTTGTGATGCACTGGAGGTATTCTTCGTGATGATTCGATCGAAAGAAATGGTAATTCTTCCTAGACTGACTTTTGTACCATGCTGTGTCGGCGATGCAATGCGATGCGAAGTCAGCCTAGGCTCATCCTGTGCGTGTTGAATTGACCCCAGATACAATCATGATTCAGCCAACTTCTAGCACCTTCCAGGCCCATGGGAACCCGGGAATAACGCTGTTGTGTTACACGCCAAATGAAGTAGGGAAAGGTGCGTCTTGGCACGAGCGATGACAGGTACAGCTGAGTTTGGCGTGCGCCCTTAATTGACATTAAACGTCGATAGCTAAAAATGCGCCTTCTGGGTGACATTTTGTAATACCCACCGAAAAAAAAAAAAAACAGGAAAGAAGGCTATAGATATAAATGACTGATTCCTTCAGAGAATAAAGACAAAAGAATACTATCATCTCTATCTGCATCCAAAATGACTCGCAATACGTCTTCCCCGCCTTTCACCATTCGCAGCCACAAACCTGGCGACATGGGTTACATAACGTATCGACACGGTGCAGTCTACGCTCAAGAATACGGCTTCAACTATCGCTTCGAGTCTCTTATCTCAAGAATTACCGCCGATTTTCTCGACAACTTTAAACCTGACCTGGAAGGTTGTTGGGTTGCTGAAAAGGACGGATCATTTCTCGGCTGTATCATGTTGGTACAAGACAAAAAGCCAAAAACTGCAAAGCTACGACTGCTATTGGTGGACGAAAGCGCAAGAGGTCTTGGTGTTGGGACAGCCTTGATTCAGAAATGCATTGATTTCGCGAGGGAAGCGGGATATGAACATATCGATCTTTGGACGCAGAGTATTTTGGAGGGTGCGCGACGATTATATAAAAAGGTTGGGTTCGAAATGATTGAGACGCAGAATCATAGTGATTTTGGGGTTGAGTTGACGGGGGAGTTCTGGACGCTCAAGCTGTGACGGGAGGGTACTCAATTCAGAGACCTCGGGGAGCAAGAAAATGTAGGACTTTAGAAGAGGGTGCTAAAATAAGCTTAGGGCATAATCCCCTAAGTTTAACCTAAATGATCTAAATCTCTCTATCACTTAGGATCGAGCCCTGGGTTTTCTCCAGAGAGGCTGTGAGCATCTGCGCCATTAGAGTCGAAAAACGAGTCATCGGTGTACATGGGAGGATGAAACGTGCAGCTGCACTAGCTCACTCCTAGGCGATAGTGAGGGCGACGAGTATTTTGCCCGTATGTGTTTATTGGTGTCCTTTACCTTTGTGCCCTGGGGGCTGAAGCCTCTTTTAAAACCCTAACCTTACCGCAGCACTAGCTCACTTGCGAGAGTTACTGTAAACACATCCGTTTAACAATCTATTGACGCTTTCCAAAGGCCATGACATCAGCGTGGTCTTACGTGCTTTGTTCGTGGTGTCGACGACCAACAACGGGCTTTGCTGCCCATCAGGTATTTCAGCTCTCAAAAGGACAATCCACGGCAACTTGAAAGTGGACTCAGAAGGACTGACAGCCAACTCTAGTGGAAGTCAGTCACTGCAAAACTGCCCTCAAAATCGCTTGCGGGCCGCGCCTTCCTTCGTCGGTCGGACACGCGGGAAGTCCACATGGTGGTTAAGCTTAAACACCCATGACCAATGACAGAGAGTGCATCTCCAAAAAGGGGATATATACTAATGCTGCGAGACTCTGCGTGTTGGGAGACGTTGGCGAAAGCATCTTGCCTCTCCCATTAACGGGCTGATTCGCTGGCCGGGCATGCGAGCCAAGGGATTGGATACAGCTGCTGTGAGGGGCTCTGTCTCGAGGATTTTAGGGTCGAATCAGCATGGGGTTCCAGCACTCTATTGTGTCTTTTTAGGGGCGATGGCCGTGAACGCGATTCGTAAACGCGATTCATGCAAGGGAAATGAGAAAGCGATGGTAAAATTGGAACACAATGTAGATAGATATCTTTAATTATTCTTCGGATTTGGGGGTTATGATGCCCAGGTACAATTGTTCTGTTAGGGTCAAAGCCGTCGCAACAAGGCACGCAGCAATCTAAAATTCACAATCTAAAAATGAGATTTAAATACACAAGTTTTATGCCCCAATCAATAATTTCACTCGCAACATACTTTCCAAATTCTATTTCATTTGCAAGCCTATATTGAATACTGTTGTTGCAATTCTCCCCTTCGACTCGCGACGAGCATAATCCCTTCCCTTCAGATCTTGACCGCCTTCAACGCACAAAGTAAATGGGCCACTAAATATTGCAGTGTGTCATCCAATAGATCAAATTATCGACCTTCCTCCACGAGTTGCCCAATAAGATCGAACATCACCAGCTCATACAGGATGGTATGAGCATCTCCTTGGCCGAAAGGCGGCCAATTCTGGTCCGCCAAAAACTCCGATATCACCTCTCTTCCCTGCATTCTCCAAAAGTCTCGCGCCATCGACACAGCCAGTCCAACTCCACTGTCCAAATACGGTGAAGGACAGCTTTCAGCCCCTGGGAAGATTGTCTTATACATTCGTTCCCAACGCCGTTCGTCAGATAGTTGGGGATTGTCTTTCTTGGAGAGTCTGCTTCGCTGGTAGAAATTGATACCGTCTGGTATCTTGAGGGACTCGGTTCTGCATCTCTTCTCCAGGATATGCCTGTCGCATTTCGACACGGTGTCAAAAGTCTTAGAGCATCTCGGGCAGTAGGGCGGTCTAGCGTGGTGTCGTTTTACATGCCTTTTCACACTCTCGATGGATTTGAGTTCGTGATTCGTCAGGCAGGCAGAATGTCTCTTTGGGTTTGAAGCATGAAAGGGACATCGGTAGCGGGAGTGGCCTCCTACTGGTGATATAATAACAAAGGAATCGTTACTCGGGCGAAACTCGCTATAGCAAATTGGACTGAAGTTCGTTGGAGTCACCCAATCGCATTCATCTTCGCGCTGTTGTCGTGTTTGTTCGTGGTGCGGTGGCTCGGTGTAAATCGCTTGCGAGTGAAAGTTGTCAAAATGCGCACGAGCTACTGGTAGTAAATACTGTCTCGCCATTTGAATCCTAGGGTCATAAAGCAATCTGCTATTTTTCCATCGCGTCGACTCGTCCTCGCAACAGGATTCGTCACCTGAGCTTTCATTGGCACTGTCGTAGCTATTTTCTCTGTGCCTAATGTCGCAATCCCGAGAGCCGTATCGGTGGTGAAGTCGAGATGTTCTCACTGCATTTGCACTGTGCGTGGAAGGTTGTAAAGGCCTTAGTGGAAGCGTTTGCATTAATGCAGCTCGTCGCGGGCGAAGGCGGAGAATGCCCATGATGACTATTAATGGTCGTAGAGGGGATAAACTAATGTAAAATGTATGTGGCAACTGAGGATTCAATGCACTGTGATTGGAAGATGAAATTGTTGTTAGGTAAGGTAGTCAATGCTCGTTGCGATATGGATGGTGCTTCAATTTACTCTTATAAGCTAGAGCCTCATTCAATGGCTCTCACTTGAGCCGCATGGCAGACATTTCAAATCTCACAGTTGTGTCGGTGGTAGAGCCGCAAATTTTAAGCGTCGGCGAATGAAAGCGGTAGCTCTCTCTGCCATTTCCTAAGAGCAGAGCCTCACAAGGTACTGGGGGCACCAACTCGTCATCCTTGCACTAACAGAGCCTTATTATCTCATGCTTATCGGGAGCTGCTCATGCATTTTACTTGTTCACGTGTCACTTTTCTGGATTACTAGGCGGTATGCAATGGTGAAAAAGTCACTGCTTTTCACATTCAGCTGGTGCACTATGTTTTTGGGCAGCATTGGGTGCCTTTGGTCATATGGCTGTCCAATACAGCTGATGCTCGCATCAGGCGCCTCACACGCTCTTCAATACGGTAGTAATTTCAGGCCTCATTATGCTCAAATTCGATTATTTACAGGGTGCGTTTCGGCAGATGTGTCGCATTGGAACTCCATAGTAATAAGACCTAAAATCGCTCTTTTGACTTAATTACACGCGCAGAATGCACAATGTTTAGGCATTTCGATATGCTAACCTGAAATTACAAAAATTCATAAAACAGCGATAGCCTGCATAACAAATATCATGCATTTCAAGTATGTCCACTGTTGTCAAGCTCTCCAGAATACTCTCCGTCATCTGGGTAGTGCGTCAACTGACAAAGAGCTTCATCCTCATCCAAGGGCTGGGGCCAAAGCATATCATGCAACGGGTTTTCAAAAGGTCCCGTTTCAATGTCTGGAATGTATGGATGATCAGGTAAATCGCCAGTATCTGGCCAAGTCTCTGTATCCCGAATAGGTGACATATCTAGGAACCATGGTATTTGTGCCGGCGTCCAAGGCATCGACGCAGCCCGGGGCTCTTCCTGTATCAGTGGATTGGAGGTAGGAATCGGGTTCCGTAACAGCATGATTATCGCGCTGGTAGCTTCCGGTCCAGTCAATGCATCGCGACCGAACGACTGCAAAATAGTCGGCAGTTCTCTCTCCATAGTGCTCTGTTGCACTTCCAGCATACATTCCACAGTTTCGAAAAATGGCGAATATGGAGCCATCTGTTCTCCAAACAGCTTTTTCCATGCTTCATACCATTTCTCTTCACGAGAACCATGCAAACCGTTAAGGGCCTCATACTCAGCTTCAAGAAGTAGCCCGGTTTCTAGGGCAGTTTCTTTGACACAAGTATCTTGTCGGATATGCCCGTCCTTGTCGGTCTCAGCGTCCTCGCCGTAAAATTCTACCCGGCATTTGGGGCAATGATCTCCTTCGATGAGGTGCTGCCGTTTGAGGTGTTGCAAAACACGATCCCACTCGGTTATTTTGTATCCAGCGCAGCATTGGTATTTTCGTGGGTCAAGCTTGAAGAACAGACAAGCAAGCTTTTTGGTAAAAGGCTGGTCGGGGCCAAAGCCTCTTTTCTTCTTGCCAAGGTTTTGCCCATTCCCCTTATTGTCTTTGCCGAAATTCCGGCCATTGATCTCCCGGCCAGATCCCTTTTTCTTTCGGCCAGATTGATTGCCAGAGCCTGGCGAGCCAGCGCGCTTATCGCCGATGCTCGGCGCTTCGTATCCATAAGATTCCACTATTGGGCAGTGAAGAAACCACTGGTGGCGGTGTTTGCGGTTACCCGGGAATAGTAGGACGACGCTCAGGGCGCCATTGGCTCCATTGTTATAGTGTCGGGTAGCCGCACTAATTTCGCCTGTGGAGGGCAAGCGTAAACCTTGGTCTTGAACCTTGGTAGCCAACTGTTTGTTTTTATTCTTGTTTTGACCCTCTGACTTATAGAAATCGACAAGGAGACTCAGAACACAGAGCTGCTGGATAATAATCTGCAGGTTTATAGGCAGCCTTTTCTGTTTAGGTGCAATTGAATAGTATGTCGAATTGTGGAGCGTGAGACCAACACCGTATGCTTGATGGATCTGTAGCCAACTTGATGTAAGGGTAATGGTGGCCATAGTGAAAACAAGGCTGTGGGCAAAACAATGCGAAAAACAGGGTTGCTCAAACAAGGGATAGTTCTCGTTGTGAAAATCTGTTTAACAATATGATTGAAGAGTTGAAGCTATCATAAGTGAAAAAAGATCCGTTTGTTAAACATTCCAAGCTAATTGTCTTAGTTGAGATCTAATGCGTCCGCCACCAATATCCCCTCACACCGTTGTGTTAATAAGGCGGCCAAGGCAGCCAGAATAAAATCTAATAATTGTTCTTCTCCTTCAGTATTCTTTCAGCTTTATCAATGCAGAGCGACGTGTCTGCTGTGATGGTGGGGGAGGGGTGAATAGTATACTGCTTACAATTGGTTATATCCGAGTAAGCTGCAGTAGCGGCTTCAACACAGATGTGTGAAGGAGGGTTGAAAAAACCCATTTGTCTCCATATTAAAGCCACGGGACAACGCGATTGGTAAATCTGCTTGCATCGGGTGAGGTTTTTGAGAAATTCTACTATGGACTAGAGCCAACGACGTAGTTATGAAGCCGTCATTTCTTAGAGGCTCTGTACAGTGAGCCTGAGCTACAGCTATGCGTGATTTGCCATTTCGTCAGGTGATTTTGTTGAACACAATTGTGTCAAGTTCTTGCAGTCAATACGTATACTTGCAGTAGCCCTTAGACTCTGTGAAATGATTACATAGACAGCACACTTTTACCATAATTAAACGCTAGGGAACTCAGCCATACCACAAACACAGACACAGAGATGGAAAGGTTACTATGATGCCGGGAGGAAAGGCAACAAAGAGTCTAAATGCAGTGATTTTATAGAGATTGCAGTACTTAATTACAAATATTTAGATAAGAGAGATAAGAATGCTAAAGGCATCTATTCTAAGTTATGAACATACCTAAGTACATTTATGTAAATTTAGGATAATTTAGTATAAATTCTACAAAGTCTTGAAGTACCTGCACATTATAGTGGCTCACCTTTTCTGACGCTAAAGCCACTCCCCCTAGCGCTTAAACCCCTCTCCATTGGTGCGAACTGCCAGTAAGCATGCCACAAACACTGAAAGACGTCACTTATGTTTTTCCATTTTCTCATCATGCAGTCCGCGCTTAATACAGCATCAACATATCGACGCTCTCGCTCGTCATATTCTGGACAAGTATTATGGAGTCCAAGGCTATGTGAGAATGCTTTGCCAGGCTGCTATGAAGGTACCAATAATAATACACCAGTTGTCCTTCGCCACAACCCTGTTCGCAGGCATAGTTGTTGCCCCGACAGAGCTAGAGTTAATGGCAGGCCAGAACGCCTCTCCATGGCTACAGCTTACCCAACCACTGGAGGGAGGCGAGGGATCAGATAGTGACATGTCTTTTGCATCCTCGGCGGCCAGCTCAGGTATCTTCACAGCACAACATTCTACAACCTCTCTTCTCGACCTCGAATTTGAATCGAGTTCCTCGACGCCTATACCACTGTTCCCAACGCACGACACGAGTTCACACATACTTAGCTTCGCGGAAGCACTTCATCTTACCCAAATTTCGGATCACGGGACAGGAGCAACAAACAACCATAATGCCGAAACGCAATCCCAATACTGTTCTCTTGATATGCTTTCGAATGGGGCCTTCTCATGGAGGCAGGGATCTGCTGATGAAGCAGGAGGATTCACGTCTTTCCATGCATCAGACACCAACGGATACTACGGACAGGAATCGACGGACAGTCTATCAAGTAGAAATATGTTTGAACCTTCTTCCCCTTTACTGCTAACATACGGCAAGGGTGAGATAGCTGGCTCTCAAGTATTTATCTATCCGCTGACCATGTAACAGGCGACCATTTCGAACCACTACAGTCAATCAAAAGAGGTCTACCGTCTTCGAGAGCACAGTCAATATCTCTGGGCCCGAGTGAGATGTGCATAGGTGACGACGATGGGAGCCCTTGTCCCTCGATGATTGAAAGTGACGATTCCAGTGTGGAGGACATTGAAGTCAGAAAAGCATTTGCTTGCCCTTATTTCCGGCTCGACCCAGTTCGCCATATCGAATGCTTGAGCCGTAAGCTCTATCGCATACAAGACGTCAAGCAGCATCTATCTCGGCGCCATTACATGGCGCGAGACAAGTCCTCAGACGCTTCGGATAATACAAGAGGCGTAAATACAAGAACACAGAGTATTCTGAAACTTCGATTAGATAGAAGACAATCACCAGAAAGGCAATGGCACGAGATCTGGAAGGCTCTGTTTGATCAGAAATTGCCAAGAGAAGGGCCTTATCTCGGAAAGTCAAAGGAAGAAATTGTTGGAAGTATGATTGCGGTATGTAAGCAGGGAAGCCGTCAAGTTGTTCCGGGGATATTGAGAAGCCTAGGCCTTTCCAATGAGAAAAGGAAATCTGTTCAACAGTTGATGGAACAGCTTCTTAGCGGCTTTCAAGAATTATCAGATGAGCGATCGAATGACATGGAGACGGCTTCGACATGCGGTGGCGTTGATTCGATACCAATGACACCAAAAGATATGGAGTTTGAGTTTGACTTTAACGTACCACCGCAAAGATCACCCTCGCCAGAGATTCAAAATTCTTACTCCAAAAAGGACATCACGCAGATACAGGAATCCAGCTCAGTAATACCGACTGGATTGTCAGATCATACCACTTCTGAGGGAAACAAGGAGGACATCTTATTGGGCTATCAGTCGACAAAACACTTGATCCCAGAGGCCCAGGTGAAGCTTTCTTGGCCACAAAATACTGCAATTGACACAACCGAGACAGTTGAAAGCCCGGAGACGGCTTGTGCTACTATCGACACCGAGCCCACCGGAAATTCACTGACCTGTTTGACTCATGTTCTCGAGGATAGGAAGGACCCCGACCGATATGAGTATGTTGACGCATGGGAATGCGTTAACTGCGGATTTGAATACATCTTCAGACCAGAAGGAGCGAGCAGTGACATGTTGTGCTTTAACACCCCATGCTTAGGGCAGCTTCCCAGCTACTACAATTCAGTGTACAAGGCACGGGTCATCAGAGGAGGTTGAAGGCTTTTTGCCGTACAGAAAGACCCGATATGAGAAAAAGACTACCTTTTTTATTTTTAAAAGACTTTAGCAGGCGAGGGTCGTGGTGCGTCTTGCTAAGTTCGCAGTCCCAGATATATTGAGAGCTACCACCACAGAAACCACCTAGCTGCCCACCCATCAGCATCCCAGAATGATTGTGCCCATTTCCATTGGCCAGGATTAATTTCAAAAACGTCCTTACAATCGACCCATGGATTCCAGCTATGCTTCTCTACTGTCCCAATCCTGTATAGCTCAATACCGTGAACCATGAGAACGTTGGGGTGTCGACTGTCCAAGACGCTCTCAAAGTTCGATAGCACAAACCGTGACTGATCTTCAAGATCCATACTCTGGAGATGTAGAAGCATGCCTAACCCTTCTGATGTGAGGTAGTGCACATATTTATTGACCTCGATCTGTGCGCAAGTTTGTAGTCGCCGCCTTTGCCGCTCGTCCGCCAATTGGGTGTTATCCGAATCCCCGTCATTGATGATGGCCTTCATGCTTACACTCAGATGGCGCTTTATATCATTCATCATGGTGCAATGCTGATCGTAGACATAGTATGCAATGGAATAGAAGGTTTCCGTGGCGTACATCGAATCGCGTGACTCTAAATCACATAGATGCGGCGCAAAGAGGAGTCGACGTATGCTCTCGTCCCTCGGAAATAACGGCTGCTCCATATGGAAGAAAGCCTGGACGTAGCTCTCGAAGCGACAGGCTGCGCTGATGAACCTTTGGAACTCCCTGAAGGTTACTTTAGGCCAGTCTTCTGGGCTTCTATATCGAAATAATTCCTCCCGCGCCTCGGCGATATAGCTTGTTGTTAGCCATCCAACCTCTGTTGCAAGAGACGACAGTGCGCAGATGGTTGCGAGTGAGGCCCGATGGCACACGTGATGATCGGTATCATGACTGCTGATACAAGACTGGAGGATTGGACTGACGATTTGTTCGCGATGCTGTGGCCTAGTATCATTGAACGCGGAATCCTGCTTGGCATGCCGGAGTCGGGCCGCGAGAAAGTAGGCATTTGAGAGATGACCCCCACAAACGTCCATAATCTTGGTCGTATGTGGCGTCATCACTTGCTTCCTGTTGTCGAGAAAGCAGTAGAGCAACCAAGGATCGGCGCGAGTCATGGCAGAAATATCCTGCGGGTTGTCGACATATTTCATGATCGCCAATGCGAGCTCGACTGGTAGATCCTGAAACCCGGCCATGGTGGGCGTTGTTGAAGAATGGAACGCTGAGGAGGGAATTGGGGGGGGACTTAGGGTACTTATATAGTTGGATAATAAGCTTTCAAAACTTGCCACGCTGTGGGTTATGGATAACCTTTTCGCAACCAAAACCTTGACATCGTGGGTTGTTCAATCTGACCAATAGAAACGGGCATTATCATTCTGAGTTTCCAATCGACACCTTCTCGTGTAGGCAACTATAGTTTCCCAACATCCTTGAAGTAATAGAGAAATATTACTCTAAATACCATAGGGAGACACTTCGAGTTAAAGACATTCCCTCTCCCTATACTCAACCTCCTTAAGCATCATCATCACGACCGTCATCATCGCTATGATTATCAGAATAGCAAGATACAGCGTTTTTTTTTTTTAAATCACATATATATTACTATACAAAAATTAAACAACATGTCCGATCCGACCATGGCTTTTCAGCGCAAAGCTTAACATTTCCGCCCGAAACTATCCGGCGGGGGCGAGAAACCCAGAACCTCTACCCTAAGGGACGATAAAGCTTAGGTAAATTTAGCATAGCTTAGTATAAACTTAGGTGACCTTAGACTAGGTTTCAGGCGATTTCTTCACTTCATCTGACTTGCAATCACTCGTAATGCGTTGATTCCCACGTCCCCGTGCGGGTTCGGCGTCGAGCTCTGAGGGAGGGTCTTGTTTTGGCTGAAATGCCTTGATACTAGGCGTTGGAAGATTGTCCGTCTGCTGACCTGTTAGCTGAAGTCTCTTCTTCTTTCCTGTAATTCTCCACTGAGATGCCTTGTGAGTTCTGTTATAAGACTTCACGTTTGATCAGTATAGGCTATTGCTCTGCGCATAACTTACACTGTCTCCAAATTTCCATCCAAATTTGAGTGTCGCTCCTTCATAGTTCTTTGCCCTAGAAGCCAACTGGAAAGCCTCTCGCGGCTGGGGACTGTTTTTCTGATGACGAGTTAGCTTTAGACTCCTTTCGAATTTGGCTCCGCCTTTCATTCTTTGAGTCAAGGAACTCGTTACAACCCATTACTCTATAGTTTATCTGAATCTATTCTCTACTCGTCACTTACCTTTCCTGCGGGTTTCTCTCCAAAGTTGAAGATCGGTGCTTTTTCCGTCTTTGTGCCTGTTGCCAATTGAATCGGCTCGCTCTTCTGCTGCGCAGGAAATATCGAAGGAGAGTTGTTTGGCTCCAAATATTCATCAATGTTTTCCACGTGGGTCGGCGAAAATGTGCTCTTCCTAAACTTATCCAATAGCTGAATCCGAATTTCTGACTGGTTTTGAAGGACTATATCCCAGTCTGTCGATGAACCAAGCAATTTCGCTGGACTGCCAAAGTGTTCCACGACAAAATGCATATAGAAGTGTCTCAACTTCGAGCCGGGTGAAGTGCTACTCCATACGTACTGCACATCATCGCAGGTCATAGGTCGCCCGAAAACTGGTCTTGTGTGCTGTTCATGAAGACGACGCATTGCATAGTTTTGGAATTCGATAGATCGAAGCTTATCGCCAAGAACCCAACATTTCGCGTCAGCATTGTCAATCAATAATGCCGAGGAAGTCTCATAACTTCCATAGTACATCCACTCTACAAAAAGGCCAAAAACATCAGGTGGGGAGTCATCAAGCCTAATTCGCTTATTGGATTCCTGAACATTCGAGGAGCAGGCTTCTTTCAGGTAAGGCGAGTAATGTGAAATCAAATTCACTGGAAGACACCATGCCTTGAATGAATCTGATTCATCACAGTTCGACGATGTTGTTTTTGTTCCGACTTGAATCTCCACTCCGCTGCCTTGAAGTCTGTTTGAATTAGCAATATCTCAATTTGTGTAGTAGTGGACATACAATTGTATTTTTCCTTTGTCAACTAATGTCTTTTTGATTAAAAGTTTCGAATCCGGCGCGAAAAAGCTCCGAGCATTCGGAATGGCAGGTTGCAGAGCATTACGGCCCTTGTCGTGCTTATAGTCCTCGAGCCTATGTTCCTCGAGGCTGAAACTTTTATAATCCGGATGAAAAGAGAACGTTTTGTATTCACACACTTCATTCTGCATGCGTTCTTGGATGGGTTCGGTAGGTACTGGCTTGTTCCATGTACCAGGTTTCGCGGCATTAGCGCCTTTCATTGTACATTAGTACACACATTTTACATGATTATGTCGTTCAAATTCATACTCTTCTGGTTGTAAACAGAGCCAATGGAAAAGCTATTCAATGTTAAAGATTACTGGTAGGATAAAAGATTGAACAAAAGAGAGGCTTACCTCATTGTTGATTCTGCTGGCTGCGACGTCGCGTAGCAAGGTAGTGAGTGAGTTTGAGGCGTATGAGAGATATTTTATGATCCGATATGTGTTGCCTGGAAAGGTACTACCTTTATCACTTCCAATTCACGTCAGAGCGCCATGGCTCAGACACGTTAAGCGCTTCGAATAGCCGCTGAGCACACCAATCAAAAGACAAAGGCTAATTTAGGATGGCAGCACGTAAAGTGGGATCCACAACCCCTCTTCCAGCAAGTAGAATGTTAACGCTCTAGCTCTGTTATCTCCTACTGGTAACTCTTTGTGTAAACTGTTGGTTCTATTCCAGCTGAACATGCAGGTTTCATAATCACACGCTAGCAGGCCTCTTATTGGTCCTATGACAGTTTCTCTGCATCTAAGCGCCCTCAATAACTGCGTACCCTTGGAGGCGCGGGCAATAAGAACGTACCAGGATTACCTAAGTAGAGAATCATGAATAAGTAATTAATAATACCGTCTGCATACTAGAGTCTGGTGGTAAAGGTTATAAGGCTTAATATCCAGAGGCCTAATAAGTCGCCCTCCCTCCAAGAAGAATAAATGCTGGCGAACCTGAAATGATTTTCATTACTACGAACCGCAGCAACGAACAGCCAGTGACAAACCGTGGTGATTAAATTGTTAAAGACAGCCTCTATCTGAACATTTAAAACTGGCGGGCTGAAAGCAATGCTTCAAATTTCTGGTCGATTTCCTGTGGTGTCAATCCCCCCATCTCCGGGACACAGAGTCAGCTGATGAAGCAAGCAAAACCAGACAACACTGCGAATATAAACCCTGTCTTAGCACGCAGATTGGCTCCATCCCTGTTGAAGATGTAGGGCAGGACGATGCTAAAGATTCCGGAAACGACTCCTTGAGATAGCCACCCAAGACTTTGTGAGTAACCGCGAAGCTGCAAAGAGGACGTTTCTGATGCCACGACCACGGAGGCCGGCCATGCGCCACAGCCACAGGTAAATATTATGAGCATCATGCAGACGGCAACATACCTAAACAGTAGAGAAAGTGTCATTCAGCGTGTTCCAACGTCAGTCTTTAAGATCTTACCAAGGCACTACGATGCTATCAAAACATCCTGCAACGCCGACAGAAACCCAGAAAACTGTTGTAACTGACAGCGTGGCTATAAGTAATGTTCGTCTCCGTAGCGAAGCCAAGGTCCAGATGCTGAGCAGGTTGGCAACAAGGCCAATAGCAATCCCAACAACTAGGAACATGAGCGAGTTACTAGCACCCATCCCAATCGTCTGCATGAAGTAACTCGCATTGGCAAGCAGCGTTATGCCGAAGAATTGCGGGACATTGAACAAGAATACAACCAGCCATGTCCGGCGTCTGTTGACCCCGACAAAGCAGTCACGCATGCTGCCAGTTCTGTCACCGTTGGATGCCCTTTCGTGCCGTATCGTCTCTATGAGTTCTTGTGTGGCGGCGGCCGATTGTCCCTTAGAATACAAACGCTCATGTGCCTTATGTGCTGCCTCGTCCCGGCCTTTGCGTACAAGATACGTTGGGCTCTCGGGCATCACGAGTGTCGCTATGAGAAGGATAGCCGAGAACGGCCACTGTGAGGCGAACCCGATAGTATAGCCTTGATCGGCAGGGGCAGAGAGTAGAATAAAGACAACTCCGGAGCCCACAAGCTGTCCGAGCAAGGTGAACGTCGGAATAAGGGACAACAGAAAGGCGCGTACTGCCACTGGAGCCACCTCGGATATCAAGGTCTGTGTCGAGCAGACGACAATGCCCAGCCCTAGACCTTCAACCAATTTGCCAATCAGGTAGACAGAACGGCGGGCAGTCAGCTCCTCGACACGATTCGCGACGAAGCAAATAGCAATGCCTGCCCCCACGACAAAGTTACCAAGTAGTAGCGACCGTTTCCTACCCCCGAGGTTTTGTACCCAACCTCCAAGGAGCGCACCAAAAACCAGTCCGATCGGAGATGCGGCCGTCCATACTCCTAACCAAGAGGAGGGGAGGATCAATTCGAAATCGTGGTATTCTCCAAAATCGACCCTAGGTGACCGAAGATTAGGAACACTGCCTGTACTGGAGGTATCGCTTACGCGCAAAGTTTAAGTCAACTTACTGGAATGCCGGCATGGCCGCAACAGAACTGACAATGACATTATCATAGCCAAAAAGAAGAATAGCTGTACACAAGCCGAGGGTGTAGCCTATGATACATGGATGTGCTCGAATCGAATGCCAGAGCGAGCGAGACCTATCGTGATGCTCTAAGCTCTGATCTGCATTTTCAATCTCTAGTGTTGGTTCGGCTTTTGCGGTGTCAAGACGAGATTCTAATTCATAGGCTGCCATGATGGAGTTGAGATGGGTGCTGCATTCAAGTGCCTGGTTTGCGTGACAAAACGTTGGGCCGTCGACCTTAAAGAACTTCTTTACAATCAGTCTTGGAGTCGGTGCTTTCACAAGCTGCAAAGTGAGCCGAGGGAGAGAGCTGGTGTTGGCATTGAGTCCCTCATCCCTCGCAAACATTTAAATGTCATTTTACATCCAAGTTCTTCGTGTCGTGTGCACATTACCCACTAAGTTTAGCCAAATGCAGAAATAGCTTGCGAGGTCAGTTTTTGGGGCGGACCCACGTTCAGCTACTTATATTCCTGGTGGTGTACAGAACACGGCCCAGATGCGGTCTAGGCGACAACTACTATTGTAATTTCCCGGTCCAAAGCTTAAATAACACTAGGATGATCCAATTGTGCGATTATGTTCGGCCCCCCGCACTTGCACATGTCTCGGATGCGTCACTCCCCAGGTCCCGAGTAGGTAGACTTCCAATCTCAGACGAGGGAGACCTTAGTCTAGCTAGCAAAGTTTCCATTTGACGATCTCGTCTGGTTTGGCTAGGACATTCGCAGTAACCAGCCATGAAATATGGTTGGGAAGGCACGTATGATCTCGGAAATCGTCGAACGGGAATGCAAGACTATTGATATACACCGCTCCTGACAGCAGGACAATTTTAAGCACAAGATCATTCATTTTGATCACTTCCAGGTCATTAAATTCAGTTAATCATGTTGTCGTCTTAGTCAGTTACATTATTTTCTTCTTTAACTCTCACTTTAGACTAGAAATCGTGTGCAAGTCCATGCCATGTTGAGTCACATGGTTCCGAATACAAAGATTGCCAACCCGAAAAAACACCCGAAGCTCATGGGTTGAGTAACCTGCTTACTACTAGAGCTCTCCGCTGTACCTGTAGCTGCAGCTGGCGGTGTTGAGGTTGGAGTAGCTGATGTCGTAGCTGCAATGGTAGTATTGGCACTATCACTCGAGCCGTATTTTTGACAAAGGGCTCGGATGGCAGGTAGGACTTTTTCTGTGTCGAACACAAGAGTAAGTGCATGATTCCAGTACGAAAAGCTCACTGAGACGCTTGAGACAGCGAGCAGCCATCGCTTGTCTGTATGATTGTAAGTTTGACTTTACCTGTTGTAGTTTCGATGCCGCACTGCTTCAGGACACATGAGGTAGCAGCCTTTTGTATGGAAGCCAGGTTATCTTCGATACATGAGCATGTGTAGTCCTCGACTTTACAGTCGGTGCTTGAGGTTGTGGCGTCATTGATGCAGGAGGTTGCGCAGCTAGGAATGTCTTGAGCGGCAACAGCAGAAAGTGCCGCAACGGCTGTAAGCATGTTAATAGCCAACATCATATATAATAGAAGACGGGTCTTGGTATATAGTGATGCACTTTCGGTAGTTATTGGATTATCTCCACGGGGTAACACAACTATTTATAGCCTTTTTAGCATACTGTTCGTGACGACTACTCCTCGCATGAATTAGTCCATTACACCTCATGATCACAGTCTTGAACTACGGACCGAGGCATGTTAAGTATAATGTTAATTTTATCCCTGTATTAGAAGTTACTTAAGCTAAGTTCTCTTCCACATCATTCGCAGGGATGAGTTCTGGCAGCTAAAGTCTATTTTGCCTGCAACAATCAGAGGAAACCTACTCGCAAGCTATTTCTTAACCCAGCTAGGTCATCGCTAAGGCGCAATCTAGCTATCCGCTAGTAATTGTGACCTAACCCTAACGTCGCAATGTACTGTGGATCATCATTGTAGGACACAAGCCTCGTGACCAAGTTCCAACAGTAGCCAGCTTTGCTCAAGACCATGAACGAACAGACGATTTGCAATCATGGTAATATCAATCGCAGAAGCGGTGAGATTCGTGGCGGGCATAGACAGTGTGACCCAGCAAGTTCCTGGAAAGTGACTAAAGATCGAGAACCGCACGTGGTTCAAGATCTAGAAAAAGTTGAAGTGGGTTGTTGAAGGTGACCCTCCACGACGCGAAATGTGCTATTTACGACTTTCACTAATAATGCTGTACGGAGGATTATAAATGCTGTGTGCTGAGATACTGAAGTTGAGCTTGAGGTTGCCACTAATATTGAATAGCACCACTCTCTAATGTTTCAATAGCCTCGGCCTTTTTAGGCGGCTCACTAAACGTCCATGATTTCCCCCGCATTGATCTTTCTTTTCGATAATCGATATACCCCTGGACAATTTCCTGGCGGCTGACCGTCTCCAGGCTGTCATAGACATCTCCCAAAGCAAGAGTCTGCTGCCTAAGCCTGCATACATCAACAGCATCAGGTCCAAAGCTGGGCGCCCAGAGAGACCATGGACCGGATATGAGCGATGTTGTCGGAAGCAACAGGTTATGGTAGTACGTTCCAATCCCCCCGAATGACGTGAAAACCGGTGTCTTGTTAAACCTTGGTGTTGAAACGCCTCGTGTGACAATTACTCTATCTAGCCGCCGTCTGGACACTGCTGCTATCACTGCTTGCACCACGGGCGGGTTAGGTCCCACGCACCAGAACATGGGTTTTCCGCGTCCCGTGTAGCAGAGGCGCCTACCAGGCTCACCTTGCTCATGCACAGCCTCGATCTCTCGCGTACCGAGATGCTCAATGGATATGACGAGAGTTGTCATGCCGCTGCTGTGATCGAACGAGGCATCAAGGTCTTTTGCCTGGGCAAGACTACCCTCCCGTGAGATATGCAGATGTCTTACGTTGAAGGCGAACTCTATCGTGCGACGTCCTGGGGAATTGGACCGTGTGGCGAAGTAGCGTGCAAGGGCCAAAAGAGCCACCGGACCATTTTCCTGGACGCATGTATTCCCGTCTGTATGAGTAACGTAGATTACACGCTCTTCAATCTGCCCAGGAAGGACCGCCTTCAACGCCCTGGCTGTTGTCTTGGTGATCTTGGCTTTCACAGATAGGGTGGCAGAAGCCTTTGTCGAAAGGTCCATCGCTGCGTTTTTAAGGACTATGCTCTCTTCAACACCAACGTAGGCAGCTGGTATCTGATGATGTGTGCCCTTGTGAGGTTCAAAGTATGACGCAACTTGATCTCTTGGAACGTCGAACATGAACAAAACGCCAGCAACTTGGGCATTTCCGGCATCGAGAAGATCTTGATGAATGACTTGGTCTGCGAATCCAGGTCGGTCGTATACATCGAGAAGATCGTCCTTCATATCGCTAGTCATATAGTACGCTGGTATCATGCCAACCGCATACGGTAGCCGGTGTACTGGGAAGTCTCTGAGGATCATCTTTCCATTTAGCTCATGACCGCTTATTTTCTGGTGTCTGGGCACATAGATCAGGCCACCTTGACGGCCAGTACTTGGAAGCGTATAGGGAACTGCTCCAGCGACGGCTATTCTGGCACGTTGACCAAGGCCATCATCCTTTAGTATTGTCAAAGTTGCCGACTCCTCGAGACTTCCTTGTGGCTGCCAACCAAGAATCTCAACATCTTGTGAAAATACCTCCAGGTTTGGTATGTCTTCCAGTTGAGTCTGCAACCATGCGACGTAATTCCCGTGTGCATCGCTGCCAGTGAAGCGAGGTCCAGTTGTATGTAGTAGCTCGATGTGGGTTCTGGAATGATCAATCTCATCTACACGGTGGTCTTGGATCCCACTGCGAGAAACAAGATGGACCTTGAGTCGTGAGTAGTACATTATAACCGCATTCAACATCCGGGACAATATGAAAGGAAGGAGAAACAACGCGCAATATAGTCGTCTCCAGGCATTTGGTTGGCCTTTACGGCCAGAACCTTGCAACAGACGATAGACGGTCCCATGCATGCGAGAGGCCACCAGAATCAGAGCTGCTGTTGGTATGTAGGTTGTAAGCCAAAGGCGCCAATCCACTGTGGGAAGTTCTGATAGCTTGATGAGCGGAGGAAGCATGCTGGGTAGAGAGTATTGCGAGCAACGGAACAATCACTTGGAAGAAGAGAATGTTATCAGTCGAGGAATAAAACATTTCAGTGACATACGCTACCACTCCATTTATACCCAAGGTTCTAGATTCCACTCAATCTGTTGACTTGATGTTGTAAACAGCACTTCCTCCGACCGTTGTCCGAGGCGGCTCTAGACGTCAAATTAGCGTTCGCATATGTATACTACGACCAGCACCAAATAAATCCCCCAGAAACAGAATTTACCGAGGTACAGTTGGATTATGTGGATTGCGGCTCTGATATTGAATTTCGCGAATAGAATGACTTGATCAGACGTGTTATTTACAGTTGAGACTTGTGGCTGAGAGCTTAAATCAGCAGAGAGAACTTAGTTCACCTATACGATCTTTATTAGGCTAGTGGAAAATTGGCATTTTCCCAACAACTCGCAAGCTATTTCCATTCTGGGCTTGTCTAGCAAATGCACCATTTATGTGTGGCGTAGATTACTTGTAAATGCCGTACAAAATTGTTAACAACCCTCTGGGGGCAAGAAAACAGCGAACCTTGATATGGGGTGCCAAAATAAACTCATCAAATGTTATCCTAAGCTTAGACTATATTACCTAAATCTTTTTGTCATTTAGGATCGAGATCCTGTGTTTTCTTTCCTCCCCTAGACAACCCATCTGCTACGGCAGCACTGCCTTTTACGACCATTCCAGCTAGAGCCTCGCCCGACTGGTCCAAGTCGGGGCAAGATTCCTTCTAAGGTTTGCCCCTTGTGAAGTTCCAACCGTGAGTCAACCCTTCCATCATCCAGTCCAACCTGCGCCACAACCTTGAGGCAGCGTTCGAAAGCAGCGATTGAGCAATCTCTGGTCGAGTACGTCTTTCTCCTTGTTGTATTCGAAGCAAGGCACCTCAAAGCCGTCATGCATATTAACCCTCAATGCCCACCGGCTGACTCACCCGCGACAACAATCTTGTCTGGGTCGAGCTTCTCGTCATTTATGAAATAGCAATAAGTTGACACAAATTACAGTTGCTAATAAGGAAGGCAGGCTATGAATAAAGTAATTATACCATAAGAATTAGACCAGCACATAAAAGCGCGAAGCACAGCTTTGCCCGTGAGAAAATACGTAACCCTGAAGTCCAGCCCTTCGTCAAATACAGTTAAGTCAGTCAGCCAATCCAGCGATCGCTAATTAATCGCCACTAGGGGAGCAACTAGCTATTCCCGATCTAGAAAAAGCTTGCGAAGTGTGCTGCCAAGGCCTTGATTACAAATGAGGCGGTGATAACGCATCTAACAGGGTTCACTCCACAGCTTCACGCGGCAACAGAACGTCAATCTCATTCGTGTGACCGCGAACGTCTCAACTATCCTACCCGAGCTTCTAAAAAGCCGAGGATGACCTGTAGTGTCCGTTCATGGTCTGTGTCATTCAGAAGCTCATGATAGCCCCCTTGTACGAGATGCAGCGTCTTATCCACGGACGCAATCTCTCGCACGAACCGTTGGCTGTCACAATATTGGGTATATGAATCGCTGGTTCCATGTATAACAAGCGTGGGATTCTTCCACTGTTGCACTGCCGCCCACATCTGCCTTGCTTCGCGAAGAGCTGTTGCCGCGACCAAGAACGAGATTTGGCCTTTGTACATGGTATCATCCTGATAGACTTCAGAGACAGTTGCAGTATTGTGACATAGTTCTTCAAACGGCGATTTGGGTAGCGGGATTCGAATGGTCGGCATGAGACGGGCTAATAGACCCAGGGCGCGTTCTCCGGGGGCTATCATTGTCGCAGGTAATGCCGGGCTAGACAGAAGAACACCATCATTAGGCGGTGAAGCATCCCTTGCAGCACTTGCGGCCGTTATGAGGCCTCCGAGAGAGTGCCCAAACAGCAAAACATGCAGGCCAAGGGTGGAGGCTCGATGTCGTACCTGGATGTGGTCGTTGACTGCCATTTGCACGTCCACCATGCCACGATTCCCAGGCGATCTTCCATGACCCCAAAGATCCATTGCCCAAACCTCGAAGCCCTGGGCATTCAAGGTCGGTATAAGCTTGGCGTGAGACCAAACATAGCGCTCAGCATATTCTGCAAACCCATGCTGTAAGATGACAATGGCGCGCGGGGAGAAACACAGCCATCTATGCACATACACTCCTGATGGCAAAGTAAAATGGATATGATTGGGTTGCGATTCTAGATCCAACATCATCTCATCCGGTTGTCGCCTTCCGAAGAAGGCGTTGGGTGAGGGAGTTTATGGACCGTTGGCTTGAACAGGATGGCAGCAAAGTGATGCGAGAGTGGTCAAGTAAGTAGTAATTGACGAATTGCATTGCCCCCAGGTACTTTATATAGTTCAATCTCGGCTCCGCGCGATGCGGCCACCAGTACATGCTGCGTAGGAACTAGAGTGGGGGTCGCACGTGACTAGTTGTGCCCCCGACTAACAAGACAGACTACGGTACGGGATGCTCCGGTTCTCTCAGTAGGTACTCATAAAGACCATAGTGACTAACCGAGTCCTAAACCTTATTACTGATGGAACAACCGAGCAGCTACGTCTCGAGCGGACTCGGCTAGATGTATCCCATACGTCGAACGGATATTTTCCAAGGTCCGTTCACATAGCCGCACTTGCTCCCTGGTGCTATACCTAGACTGAGCTACCAAAGCAAGCGGCCAAATCAGGTGATAGCAATTGCTAGCTTTACACTCAGGGGCAGCCATAATCTCTCCCTTGATGTCGACTTCCCCTAGGAGAAAAGGTATGCTCGCACAAACCAGTTCCGTCCGCCGTTTGAGGTTTTCTGTCGCTGCCATATGGCTCGTCTCAACCAAAGTAGCATCTCTAGAGGTACCTCGATCTTGAAGGCTCGACAGAGACCGACAGCAGTTGATCAAACCGTGGTGAAAGATGATTTGAACCGCATTATATAGCGTCCAAAGGTTCCCCAGCCACTGATCAGCATACGTGACCAAGAAGTGACCATCATTTTGAACTGCTTCTTTGAATCTCCAGGTGGCGGGAAGACAACCGATCTGAGCCTCCGTCTCAGTCTGGATCTCTACTGCCTGGAACAGTAATGGAAGCAGCAATTGTCGCGGCTGCTCCTGGTCTGTCCCTTCGTTGAGCCGCAGAACGCTCAAGCGCTCTGCTAGTGTAGACCAGAAATGGCCGACTTTGGCGATAAGCATAGTAATGGCTGTTGGGATATGGTTGGTATCAGGTCCAGGGCGCGGAATAGTTAGGCATTCATAGCTTGTCTGCGTAATGAAGGAATGGATTTGCTGTTGCACATCAGCGTCTTGTCAATTAGTTGACACTGTATGGTAAAATATGCCTACCAATTCCGAAAATGCCCAGGAATAGAGAGAACATCCAGGCAATTTGCTTAGTAGTTTCTGGCCACGGGCCTTGTACAACTCAGCGATGCCACGTATATGTGCAGCCCGGTTGATGAAAGAACCGCCGTCGATATCCTAAGTAGACAAACGCGATTAGTGTAAGTAGAGTTTATGTAGCTGCTAGCGAGATACCTCAATTTGATGCAGCAACATGATAGCTGCGACGGTGTCATCTTGCCACGTGTCGGGGGCTTGAGAAAGGTTATCATTCAAAGACCAGAGGGCACAGCCATAAGACTTGCGCGCCCTTTCGTAGAGGCCCGGTGACTTGTAACGCCGAGAAAGAACTAGATTGGCTAAAGCACATGTGGCTGGCCACAGCGGGGAGGTTGGGGATGACGATGCAAGGAGGTCAGGGAGGAATTCTAGGTGACCCGAGTAAACACCCGGGCGACAAGGAACACTGTACTGCGTAAGAAAATAATTCGTCAGACACTCCTCTCGCAGAAAATATAGTTGCCAAGTCGACGGTGGACTTGATGGTGAGTTCCCGATCGCATTTGCAATTGATCATATACGCAAAGCTGTGGGTTCCGATCCCTCGACAAGCGTCGCATTGCCCGGGGCGAGGTAGCGCCGCACCTCCAGTGGTCTTTCGTAGCCGGGACAGGGGGCACGGTACGTTTCGCAGCGACGACAACCTGGCCGCCTCTCGTCACACTGATCAATTGAGTGGCAACGTCAGTATGAGGTCCTCCATAGAGAGTTGCGCGACATACCTTGATCCTTCGCTCTCTACATAGTAAACAGCCTGAGCTCTTTTTCCCTTGATACACCATATTGATGCAGTCTCTCTTAATGTTGACTGATCGAGGTGAAATTGAAGAGTTTAGGTTAAAAGGTGGGGTACAGGGGACACATACCCACTTAGCGGGCTATTGTGTGTAAATGCATAGCTGGCTATTCAGATATGGCTTTAATCCTTAATCTGATTTATTTACATAGTACTTTAATATTAATTTAATTATATTAAGTTAAATAAAATAGTTATTAAATTAAAGATTTAAAATTAATAAACTATGTATATAATAAAGATAATAAAGTTTTTATTGTAACTTTTAGCTACAGATCCTAATAAATCTCACTTATAAACACTATTATTAATAAATTACCCATTCCTTCAGACTTTCATCATCCCAGCACTCGACCAAGCCTTCTGTACTCATAGCAGCTCAGTATCAGGACTCAAGCTGGAGATAACATGCTCGCGCCAATAGTCAATGCTCGCAATCATAGCCCCAGGTCCAGCCAGCCCCAAAGCACCAACGGAGGCCAAGACTCCCAGCAAAGCCTGCTTTGTTCTCACAAAACCGAGTGATCGTAATTCCCAGACAGCGTACAGAGAATAAGCCAGACCCGAGGCTGCACTGATGACACCTGTGTTTGGACCGAAAGGCGCTGCTTGAGATATGGCTGACAGCGTCCAGTCGGGGGTTGATACAGCTTTGGCGATGACAGGAACAGTCAAGCAGAGAGCAAGCGCAATTCCATGAGAGAACTTGAGAGGCGTTACATCCTCATTCGTGTACACTTGGAGTTCGGATGGGGGAGCATAATTGATAGGCCTATTTTCAACCTTGGTGTCGGCTTCCAGTTGTCCACTGTTGGTCGTCTTGGCACGGATAGCAGCGAGTCCTCTAGTAAAGACAGCACAAAGCAAAGGGTATGCCTGCCACGCTGTCCCTTCGTAGTGCCTGACTTTGGCATCTCTGATCGGCAATAGTGCAGCCACCGTTGGTGCCACGTAGCCGAGTAGAACGCCTGGAACGATGGACTTGGCGATCTTGGGATGGACAGGCCTGTGGATAGTGGACTTGGTGGAGAAGATAACAGACGACAGGCAGAAGAATGGTAGCACTGAGCTCGGACCCATGAGTGAGTAGATAAGCGAGTAGGCCGTGGTCCTGTTCAAGGTTAGTGACTGTCTGGAGGTGTTATCATCATGGGATTGAGACGAACCATGACAATGGGTTGAGTGAATTTCCTCGCCGAGAGCCCTCGATGAGCCAGCCCGAGAGAACGGGGACCAAGTTGGCCAGGCCTGCCACCGAGCTCTGCCCAACTACCTTTCCCAAGAGCCCTCCAGCGCCCCATTGCTTAAGGACGCTGTAGAGAACTCCCGTTCCCGATCCAAGGTCCTTGTTCTTGAGCGCAGCAAAGAGTGACAGTCCAAGAGTGCCGGCTGCCAGAACCCACGGGACTCGCCTAGCAAGACCGCCCTTGATGGGCTTAGCGGGCAACTCGTCCTCGAATGGAACGAAGTGAGGTCGTTTCGGGACAGGAATACCTTGGATCCTCGTAGCTTCACAACAGATTGGGGTGACAATGTCAATAAAGGCGCTTGGACCAAAGAGCGAAACAAGAGGTTTGAAGATGAAGCGAGCGAATGGGAAACGCTGGCTGATCATCATCTGAAGCGAGTGTGCTTGCTCGACTAGAGTTTTGGCCCGTTCGTAGCGGAGGGCGTGGACCTCTGACAGCGCAGTGTCTATCTGAGAGTCCGAAAGGCCTTGAGGGCTGAGTTTCAGTTGACGGACCAGGGCATTGACGAGGAGGGCTGCGGACTCCATGGCTCCATTGCCGCCTTGGCCAGATGCTGGGTCAATCTATAACACAGTCAGCTATACCAGAAGGAGTTGAACGGAGACTGACATACCTTGTGAGCCGAATCTCCTATCGTGACGATGCGCTTGTAATGCCAACGATCAAAGACATACTCCTCAAGTGGAACTAGCGTCGACATGATCTTTCGGTCATACAGCTCGCCAAAAGTGACGTCCTGGGTGATATGATCACCATGGTGCTCTTTCACGAGTCCCTCTTCATCGGCCTTGGTGTATTTGGAAATGTCCTTCCCACGCTTTGTCTCTGGAAGACCGTCGAAGAGGAACCAATACGTTCTATCTCCTGGTGCTGCTATGATTAGATACGCGTGGCCATCACCAACCACCATCTGTTGGCTTCGGTAACCCAGAGCAGAAGGCCGCTTCGAGATTCCAAAGATGCACCTCGTCGAGACTGGAACTCCTACAGAACATATGAGCGACGAAGACACGTGGTGAAGTGATACGTACGAGAGTTTTCGTCTTCGGGGAAGTATCCTGGACTCTGTTCGTTTCCGAGACGCCACATTTCGTCTCTTACTGCGCTGTGGATGCCATCTGCTCCCACGATGATGTCGCCCTCGTAGACGCAACCATCTTGGGTGTAAGCTTGGGCTCCACCGTCGACCAATTCCACGCGAGTAACCCGCTTCTTGGTCAACACTCGATCCTTATGTTTGATGTTCTTGTACAGGACCTGGAGTAACATCTGTCGATCGATGAAAATGGAGGGATAGCCGAGCCTTGTCTCGGTTAGTAAAGTGAGGCTCCTAAAGTGAGGCTCCTAAAGTGAGGCTCCAGAAGCGATATGTCAAGCCTTTTCCTACCTTTTCTCAAAGTGAACCGAGAGGCTGGTGGGTGAAGTAGCGGCAAGTGGGAGACCATCGGGCCCATAAATTCCACCAATAGTGTAGCGACAGTCCCCAGCAATGTCGAGGATAGGTTCGAAACATCCAAGTTGGTCGAGGATGCGGAAGCCGTTGGGTAGAATTCCAATACTGGCACCGACGATGATGACTCTGAGTCCCATGGTTATGATTTGTTGAGGTGTAGTTCTTGTTGATTTGACTACTGATTTACAACGGCATGAGATCATTATATATATACATAGCGATCAAGGCGCAGAGGCCTCATCAATGGGTTTTCGGGTTTGATTGTATCCGTCGCCCGAAAAAGATCGACATGAACAAGAGTCCGAGCTTCAATTTGCCCCAGACTGGTTAAGAGGAATACACAACTATGTTTCCACTCTAACTTACTAAGCGGAGGAATCCAACAGAGGCATTAAATTACGAGTATTCGGGAAGTTACAGACGTGTTAAGACATGACAGCCTACAGCTGCATCAGCTTCATTCATTATCTGTCGCCGTGCTCGAAATAGCCGAACCCTATCTTGACCAAACAAGCAACAACTACCGACTCTTATGCTACACTAGCTCCATTTTGGAATGGGCTACCCAAGTACTACTAGAAATCGGGGTTATCTCTGGTTGTTTGCCGATTTGTCTACGTATGTTCAGGGCTATGCATGAGCGCTAACAGCTTGTGACACGAAACAATAGTCATATAGACTTACAAGTATTGCCGCTGATGATGAATGCGCAAGGTAGGGGTTTATTCTTGCTTGAATCTCATTGACTTTATAGCTATGATGATTCAGTCACAATGAAGCGTATAACTAAGGATATTGTCTACGCACTCTGGGCCACGAAAGTATTGGTAACCCTATCCTGTATAACTTCTTCCTATCATTTACAAAGGAACCTTAACTGCTCCAATCTGTACAAGGATCCCAAATAGATCAGGCAATCCCTGCTCTTCAACAATCTTCCCATCCGAGAACGTAAAGAGGTTCATTCCAACGATTTCGAAGCTTTTTCCAGAGGCCGGAAAGCCCATGAAAGGGCCGGTCTGAGTGCCGCGGGTTTTAGAGCGCAGCACCACTTTGTTTCCTTCTGTGATTATCTGCTCGACGCTCCACTGGATGTCAGGAAAGGCGGCGCGCATCATGCCTAGCATTTCGAGATATCCGCTGGCGCCCTTCAAGGGTTTTTTGTCGAAAGGGACGTGGAATTCAGCTGACTCGTGGATGACTTCGTTGCCAATAGCGGCATCAGCTGAGTTGATGAACTCGACGAATCGATGAATAGCTTTTGAGTGAGACATGGCTGTGTAGTTGCAGAGCTTGGCTAGAACGCAGAGTGCAAGGAAGAACGTTGCAGAAATTTTATCTTTATATATTATCCAACGAAGTGAAGCCTCTTGTTTTTACTCTTACCTACTTAATGATCTTATATACTTTTCTAGAACTCTATTTGAAAGTGTATCTGCAGAAGTATTATCCATCTTGTGCCGGTGACTAAGCGGGCTCTGAGGTCTGCACGGTCTTGCGATTTAAGCGGGATTATCAAACCCCCGATTACGGAAGTCTGTAGGGCTCAATATTTCAAAACCCAAAATGTAATAGATTTACACCTCCCATACATTTCCATAAGCAGGATAATGCCCCTAGAATTACATAGAAAAAAGTCAGGTTATATAAGCAGTAGAATTTAATTAGGCCTAATTTAGCTTAATAGGAGTAGTTATATGCACTATTTTAAATTATTATAAATAAGCTTATAGCTTTATTTTCTCTTTTTCTTTAAATTTATTATAATTAGCAGATAAGAATTACCTTCTTATTAATTTAATATTCCCCCTAAGCTATATTAGATTTATTTATATATATTTGTATATATTTTGCATAATTAAAAGCTTTATTTATATATATATATTTTTATTTCTATTTCTTTAATTTTTTTCCTATTTCTAACTATTTATTTCTCTTATTAATTATACTAATAGAGTCTTACTGCTAACCTTATTAATAAGATTATACTAATTAGAACTATTTATTTATTTATAACCTTATTATATATATTTATAACTTTAAAGCCTATTATAATAGTACTTTATACTAAGAAAGGAGTATAGAATAATATTAACACTTTAGTGTTTATTACTTTACTAACTTTTATACTAAGGTAAAAAGTATATAACTTCTAGCAGTTTAAAGATAAATCTTACTATAAAGAATACCTCTAAGAAGACTTCTATAAAGTAGCCTATAATTGCTTAAGATTCTCCTACTCCTTTAATTACTTTATCTAGTATTTAATATACTTATTTAACTAAAACCTAAAAGAATAAAGCTATATCTAAGGATATAGATAATAAAGCTAAGAATATAGATAGTAATAGTAAGGAGTTAAATAAAAATAAAGTAAATACTATTACTTTTACTATTACCTCTAATAATAAAAATAGTAATAATAAAGATACTACTAGTTTTATTAAGCTAAAGCTAAATAATACTATTACCTTCTCTCTTATAACTAAAGTTACTATTAATACTATTAATACTACTATTAGTATTAATAATAGTATAGATCTAGTAAATATCTATACTAACTTATATAAAACTATCCTTTAAACTGCACTAAATAGTAGTATAATAAAGCTTAATGCCTTACCCTAAATATATATAGGTATAGCTCTCTATAAGTACCTGTTTAAGTATAAAACCCTGCTTAAGAGTAACCTTAACTTAACTATATAAGCATTAATTAAGGCTATAGCTAAGTGTAGCAGTAAAGGCCTCTATTACTTAATCTTAAATGTTTATAAGCCTAATAGCTTAATAAGTTTAATTACTTTTCTTTACTTAACTATACTAATATATACCTAGGATATTAATAAGCTTTTAATTAATACTAAAGTTATAGAGAATAGGACTATAAAGCTATATAAGTTATCTTTTAATAGAACCTAGAATGCTAATATTATGCTTTTATAGCTATATAGCTTTAATGCTACTATTGCTTATAAGAAGTATAAGAGTAAAATTAATTCCTTTTATAAGTATATTATTAAGTTTAAAGATAATAGAACTAAAGCCTATAATAATTACCTTTAGAGTTATAAAAAGGTTAAAAAGTATAGCCTTAGTAAGTTATTTCTATATATATATAGGTATAGTAAACTAATATTCTATAAGTTAATATTAATTCTAATAATAATACTAAAGTATTTATTATACTTACTGCCTCTACTATCTTTATACTTATAAAGACCCCTTAGAGTATTAAGCATAAAAGTGTATATAGAGACCTTAAATAAAATAATATTATTTTAAAGGTCTTTAGAGCTAGATCTTTAGCTTTAATAGTAAATAATAATAATATAAATAAAGCATCCTGTAAGGAAGTCTATAAGTTTCTTACTAACTTCAGTATATAGGCAATGCAGCTTACTAATAAGCTTAGCAAGTAATATATATATATTTCCCTTATTATTCTACCTTATACTAATATATAATCTAGTATATAGCTTGCTTATATATTATATTATTTAATGCTAATCTTTTTTAATGTAATATAAATATTGCATTTTATAACTGCATTTTTACTAGTTTATAGAGTAATATAAAATAAATTGCTAAGCTTTTATACTAGTATATAGGGTAAAACAGAATAGCAATATATTTATACTAGCATATAAGGTAATATAGATAATACCCTCTTCTAATTTATTACTTTATATATTAAAAGTTAATTAATTTCTACTTACTATTACTTTATAATTATTTCTATATACTAAATATAACTCTATTTACTAATATATAAATAGTTAAATATAAATATATATACACTAAGCTAATTTAGTATTAGATTATTTCTTTTTCTAATATATATTTATTATATACCTATATACAGAGTATAGATATATATCTTCCTTTACTTTAGTTTCTCTTTTTTATATATACTAAATAACTGTTATTATTAGCAGTTATAATAGTATAACTATAAAAAGACCTTAACCTATACTAACTTTAAATTATATAATAGAAAGAGAAAGATAACCTTATAGAAAATAAGATATTATTACTCTTATATAAGTATTACTAAATTACAATTAGATATATAACACTTTACTATAAATTAAAAGACCCTAAGTATTAATTAGCTGTATTTACCCTTAATTTATATTCCTTATACTGCACTGCTTTGCCTTATAACCTAATTTAATCTATTACTAACCTGCTAAGCTAGCTTCAGTCTGCTAACATTTATAGTTTTTCCCTTAATGCTAAAACCTTTATTTTCTAATTTACCTTTTTTCCTCTCTTTCCCCTCTTACTTCCTCTCCTTTATGCTATAATAGCTCTTAATTCTTACAATATAATATTTACACTACTAAATTAACTACTGCAACTATACATCTTAACTCTATAAACTACAGCTAGTATAGACTATTACTACTACTTAATATAATGCTATTAATAAAGGCTTGCTATTACCTTAATAGGCATTAACCCTATTCTAGGCAATTTGCTAAGTCTTCTAATGCCTCTATTTAATCTATAATGTAGTTAATAAGGGCTTTATCTTTAGCTTTATTTTTATTAATATTAAGTAGCTATACTTAGTAGCTAAAGATTATAAGATTAACTTACTATATTATTAATAGTTTATTAATATATAATAGATATTCTCTTATAATTTTATAATGCCTTAAAAAGAATTAAAGAACTAATATAATATTAAGCTTAAAGCTATAGATTTTTATTAGATTACTAGATATATAGGCATTAATTGCCTTAACTAGATAGTTATAGCTAGGTTAGTTATTATTAATGTTAATTACATAGCAGTATATCTTATAATAGATTTTAGGGTTTTTAGTCTATTTTAAGATAGTCTATTTAGGTTAAAGCCTTAGTAGTAATTGCCTTAATAGAGTAATAATAGAGAAGGCATTTAGCCTGCTAAGGCTAGGGAAAATATCTTTTTTATGCTTATAGATTAAGGCTACTTATTTAGTTAGATCTTAAGGTTAAAGGCAGTAGCGCTATATAACCTTAAGACTTGATTTTAAGGTTATTGTGTTTTTTAGTGTAGTGTGTTATCTTATTATATGAAACCCTATTAGCTATACCTTGCGTATTGCTGCAGAGACATTTTAACTTTTTAATAAATTAAAAGACTAGAAAAGCCTATTAATTAAGAAGTATATATAGACTTCTAAATACTTATAATAATAAATTAAGGAATTGTTTTTTATAGTTTTTAATAATTAATTTATTTTATTATAGCTTTAATTTAAAGGGTTTATTATTATATAAACTAATCTTAAATGTTTATAAAGAGAGCTTAAACTGTTTTATTACTAAAATAAAGCTTAAATTGCTATAGCTAAGCAGAAGCTTAGAGATTTCTTTACATAAGAAGCTATATAAAGCATAAAGCTTAATACATTCAGTTACATATACCTCTATACCTATATATATTAATAATAACTTATACTAAGCTATTATAAGATTTATAAAATATATTAAGAATTCTATCCTAGACTTATTACTAAATAATAGAATATAGTTAATTATTACTGCAAAGGGTAGATGCTCCCTAGGCCTGACTTTATATAGTTATTAAATACATATAATAAGCTAAAGCCTTATAGGTTTAAGATTTATATATCTATTAATATATACTTAAGGATAATTATATAGTTTTATATTAGTATATCTACTAGTACTTCCTAAAATACCCTTAAGTAATATCTTTATATACTATTAACTTATAAAACTATACTATACTTTATTTACTTAAACTGTAGTATAAAAATAGTTCTTATTACTATAGCTTATTATTATCTTTTAAGAGACTATATATAGCTTTATAATAGTATATAAAAAGCTATATATTTTTAAGATTATTAGCTTTATAGTAAAAGTATAAATAATTAGAGGATTTAGAGCTAGTAGCTATACTTAAGTAGAGGTAAGGCTAAGTTCTAGTAGATATATATCTATATACCTTTATATATTTAAATACTAATCTATTAATAGAAATATTTCTTAAGAATTATATATAATAGCTATTTTACAGATAACTCTATACTTAACTAAATCTTAATGCTATACCTTTTTATGCCTATAATATAAGAGGAGCTTATTAACTTTATTTAAGTATAGAATTAGTATTATATTTATAGCTAGAAGAATTAACTTTATATTTCTACTAGATAGCCTTAAGTATTATACTTTTAACTAAAGGCTTATAAAGATATATAGAATTATTTAGAAGTTATCTTTAAATAATATTTTTATAACTTATAAAATATCTTTACTTAAGATTCTATTAATATAAATGCCTATTTACTAGCTACTATAATATTAATATATAATAATATCCTTATAAATTAAAAAGAGTATTTAAATAATTCTAAAAGTAAGCCTTTACTTTCTATATACTTATATCTATAGAACTGCCTTATATAATATATCTAAGATAAGCTTAAACCTTAAGTATCCCTCTTAAATAAGCCTATAGGTGCTCTTAAGCGCATATAAGAGCATTTAGTTAAGAGCAATATTAATATTATATAACTAGAAAGTCTTAAGGCTAAAGCTAGTAAAATTAAAGACTTCTATAATATATGCTAAGATATATATTAATATTATAGTCTTATAGGCCATTCCTGCTTTTATGTCTTGTGATATGGAAGTTCCTTCTTCTCATATAATGCCTTATAGGCCTAAAGCTTCTCTGCAATAAGCTCCTCTCCTGCAACAGGCTCTCCTTTAAAAGCAGTATCCTTAGCAAAGAGATCTTCCTTAGATATATCTATATTATACTATATAGCATTAAATATATCAGTATCTTAATAAATACTAAGTTTCTCTGCCTTTATAGGAAGAGGCTCCTTCTTTAGCTCCTTCTTTAGCTCCTTCTTTAGCTCCTGCTTTACTTCCTGCTTCACTTCTAAATTCCTTAATAATATTAGCTTAGATGCCTTATTTAGCTTCTTAGTTAATTATATAGAGGTTTCTCCCTCTATAGATATCTACTAAGTTGCCCTTTTATAGCTAGTTTTAGCCTATAGCCTATCTTCCTTATTATTATTACCCTAAAAGCTATCTATTAGATTAAAGTGCCAGAAGAGTAATATAATAATATTACTTTTTATAGGGGTTATATTAATATATTTAAGAAGATCTCTAATTATAATTATTTTATATCTATTTAAAGTAAAGAATTTAAAATAGTAATTTCCCTTTTTCTTATTTATTCTTATAATAACTTCCTACTAAATTAACTATAGTTCTAGCTTATATTAGCTAGTAATAGACTAAATTATAAGCTTATATAAATTAAACTTTTAATTAAGTATAAAGTTTAACTTTCTATTAGTTTTATAATAAAGATAAACCTTAATATACTTAGATATTTAAAGACTAAAACCTTTTATATATATATAATATCCTTTATTAATCTAGAAAAGAATATTAATTTTAATTACTAATACTTCTAGTATAAATACTTTTATTTTTATAATACTATGTATATATTAAAATATAGCCTTTATAGTAGTATTACTATATATATTAGAAATTAGTTATTTAGTAGTAGAAACTAAAGGTATAAAAATGCTTAATATATTTTTATTTAGCAGTTTATAAATAGCCTTTAGAGTTATAATAGAAGAATTATTATTAACTTTAATAATCTTAATTAGCTATAGCTTAGTGTAATATAGGTAAGTACTAGTATATAGAAACTTAATATAAATAATATTATACTCTTTTTATAACTCTATATAGATTAGTAGAGTAAAAGAGGCTTAAGATACTATAATAAATTATATTATAAGAATTATAATTTTATTTAAAATATAAAAGATTTTATATAGTTTTATATAGCTTTATAGAGGAGTATAGTAATTTATATAATCTCTAGAGTTTTTAAGTAGTTATATATATATAATAATTATATATATTAATTTAATTAAAAATTAATAGTAAATGTAGTTATATGAGATGATAGATTGATATATAGTGTAGATATAATAAGAAAAGAAGTGTAAAATGCCTCAAAACTGGGTTTTGAAACATTAAGCCCTACAGACTTCCGTACCCGATTCGCCGACACTCTAATCTGCCGAGGTTTGAAGCTAACTCAATACGTTCTAAACGCGTTTCGTCCAGTGTATACGTGTTTATTCCACTTGGCAATTCTCCTGAACATTGCTCCGGAGTCTTGAGAGTTCGGCCCCTCTTACTTTTTCACCTTAGTTGGAGGTTGCTTGAGCTTTAGAAGGCCTGTAAGCGCCGTCGGGAGGATGGGAAAGTCCGCCAAGCTGCTTAGGGGGCTGGTCTTTCTATCTATAAACTAGATCTTCGGAATGGTTTTCTATCAACCAGCTTCAGTCCTATAGGTCAGTCATATTCAATGGCGATAACATGGGATAAGGTTTGGAAGCGGCTAGGCTCATCACAGCAGTTCTGTTAATTGAAAAGGGTGAATCCATTAGACGCGTCCTCGCAGAGTCTACAGACTATGATCTCCATATTCTAGAAGTCTAGCCCTCAGATCTAGCAAGCAATGCCGGCGTTAAACCATTTACCGCGCGAGCAATCACGGCGCTACGCCGGATCGATGCGGGAATTTTTGCCAGGCCAGGGGAGCATCTCACTGGTAAGACTTCAAGAAAAGAACCTAAATAAAGTTATACGCTAGCTGATGTATGTCCCACTGTTTTCTAAAACTAACCAGATTTTCCCTCGGGCTTAGATTATGACCCATAGAGCAAGACTAACAACTAACAGCCATCTACAGCAAATTCTCTGCATGCTCCACCCACTCGAATCCAGATCACAGCAGCCTAGTGGCAGCGGGGAGATTTTGGACCCCGACGAGGAAGCCCCTGTGGCGTTGATAGTCAGGCTATAATTTGCCGCTGAAAAGGTCACGTTGACTGATGACTGCCACGTCTCTGACCCGAACTCAACTATGCCCAAGTATGTCGAGTTTGCAATCAAGCGGTTGCGCCAAATATATTCGAGAAGTGGTGAAACATCCTCGTCGAACTGCGTTATATCGTCCACGTCTTTATCCGGTACCCAGGTGAAGACGTGATTGTCTCGCTGATTTTTGCCATAGTAGAGAGTACTGGACAAAACAACGATTCCGTATTAGCGAATGACCGAAATTCATACCGACAGATAAGAGGGGATACGAAAAATCACTTACAACTCTCTATCGCCGAGTTTCTGTGTGCCCAGCGTCTTGGTCTTGAGTGGCCAAGGGTCACCAACACTACCAATCCATATCATGAGCTCAATGCCAGCCAAGACCGAGTCGGCCGAGTTTGTTGAGTCAGCGTCCAGAAACATATCAAAGGCGGCATTGGCTACGATGCCAAGCTCATCCAGTGAAGATTTGTTTTCTTCCCACTCGCGACTGCTGAAATTTGGTGTTTCTGTCTCCAGGGATCCCGCTGTCATCATCCAACTCCCCGTCAGGCGCATTGAGGTAATTTCTGCCAAGGATAGTGGAAGTTTTGAGGATTGAAACTTGACGTGGGGGTACGAGTGCACATTGTCCTCATCGCCCTCCCACAGCCAAGGAGCGTTGAACCACACATTCGTGTCGTCTTCATTGACCTATTGCTCAACAAGGTAGAAAGTTGTTAGAAGGTTGGGTTGGATTAAGAATGGAAAAAACCGTGGCAAAGAGCAGAGAGAAATTAAAGAGAGAGAATGAAAGACGGCAATGCAAGGAGCCGAAGAACATACCGTCAGGCATTGGAAACCCTCCGAGGTTGGTTTCCATGCATTAGCAGCATCTGCATATTTCATTAGTACTACACATCCATCAAAGCGTCGCACCAACGAGAGACGTCACATTCGAAATCGCGCGGTTTGTCGTCGAGTGTCTTTTTCCCGCAGACAGTAGTGTCGTCCTCTGCTGACCGTGGCGCCAGAGCGAAAACGCTATTTTGGAGCAGCGTGGTGGTGGATATGACAGCCATCACTTGCCGCCTTGACCACGGAAGATAGGATGCAAGTCGAACCATTGTCTGTTATCACTCAGGACATGCAGAACGAGGCCAACGGGAAGTTGTAAGGATCTGCGTTGGCCATGATAAGGGTTTTGCTTATTATATAACGCTCAGACGCTGCCAGTCTCTACTAGCGCCACTATTCATGCCGAGCCCGCCCATGCGCGCTCATTTACGGCAAACATTAAATTCCTTCACTTCATTTATTAACTTGGTTTGTATGGTATGAGCTTTATGACAGCGGTGCTATCACATACCAGACAGCTACGTTTTGGCTTGCCAGTTCAACACGTATTGGAATGTCTAGTGACAGTAGGGCCAGGTTGTAGTCGTATCTAAATAAAACAAAAAAAAAGTAAAGATAAACAGTCATTTCATGAAATGCCGGATGACCTTGTCTGTGAAATTAATTGTGCGTACTCTATCGGGTAGGAGATGAGAACCTTATGTATTAAATGTACTGAATACTGACTCAGTGCGTCCCAGGATCAGACAGTACTTGTTCGGCATGTGAATTGCTTATCACGCCGGCAGTTCATTTCATTTGGTCGGCATTCTGTTGGCAACACATTGACCTGGCTTGGCAGCCCACTGTCCGAGCTGAAAGTGTGACCTGTGTCCAATCTCAATGGAGAATGCGTTATCGGCCTCGCGCCACAACTGCTGTGGCAGCGGCTCCATCACCTCACCAGACATGGGCGTTGATTCGATTCGATGACAAAATTTCGTATTGGGACTGGGCGTCCGCGATGTGACGGCGGTCTGGTGGTTCCAGTCTTCATATTGCATGTGAAGACGACTTGACTGCCAATCGCTATCCCGTAAAAGCAGGGATCTGGGGCATTAGCGACAATAAACCTGAGGAAAAAGATTAAAGAATAAAAGGCGGGCCTGAATTTCTGCGCCAAAAGGTACAATGCTTTGTAGACAAGGGGCCATCGTGGGATTGCAACTCCCGTAATAATCGGTTTAGTGGAGGAGTCTGTCTACTCTCTGCGGATACTTGTTTTCATTAAACAAAGTCCGTCCAAGGATGATTATACTATCTGCAGGACCCTGAAAACTCTCAGGCTCGCTATTTCTGTTGGGAATTATCTTGTTATCTGGTAACAAGGGACTCATAAGAGATCTCTGAAGAGCACCCTGTACCTACATGAACCTCGGCCGCCCGTTGTGATACCAAAGAGCTGAGCTGTGTGTTGGTGGTGGTGGCGGCGATTAGAGTCAGTGCGCGCTGGACCTCTGGCTGGCTCGATTCAGGTGATCAACTGGTCCAGACTGATCTCTGAAAGTTCCATGCATTGCCAAGTGTTTGGTATTTCTGACGACACCAGCGTCTAGAAGTGGCATTCTTGCTCGTCCACTTTCGGGCTACACTCTCCACCAAGATCCGATCATTTAGTTTCTTTTGGTTCGCGGTTTCGCTTTCCATAGAGCACGACAAGAACACGTTGTGATAGATTGCTAATCCTACGTGATCCGGCCAGACCCCGGGAATTTGGGGTGCACGATGCAGCTACGTGGTTTGAGGCCGACTGAATGGGCTAGCTGGACGCCTGTTTCTAAAGATTTAAGCTCGTGAGAACAGGGTTCAATAGCTTCATCACCTTGCACTCTCACTGTCACCTGCTCAATTCAGTGTCGGTAACCGCCGACTCATACTAGAATGAGGCCCTGCACCCGTTTCCAATGAGTCTCCCGTGTACTCCGTATTTTCATTCGACAAACTCGGATGGGGCCGTTGATCACAAACTGACACTAGCGATATATTAAGAGAGGCAATATTTCTAATCTATCTTTCACCCCAGAGACTAAGCGAAGTAATTCTAGAAGCGGCTCGACCCGAAAAGTTGAACTATTAACAATAGTTTGCGTGTGCTGGCTCTTTAGATGCGTTGTAGAGATTAGCAAGATTGTGCTGGGATCAATGGCCATTTGGAAATGTGTAGAGGGGAAATGCCGCCAAGTACGCCTCACCGTCGGAAGTGCTCACTGCATGGCAATGGTTACTACCCCTGTGAATTTGGTTAGTTATGACTTTGGGCTTACTAGAAAGAGCTTCCGCAGAAAGCTGAGCTCTCAATAGGTGGTAATTACTTTTGGTGCCACTTCTTAGTGCTTGGAAGCTGTGAATACTTTGTTATTTCAAACGCACTATTCTTGGCGCCTGTCTGCTACTCCGGGAACTTCCTAAGCATCCAGCTTCCCGGGGCACATAAGCGCTTTGTCCTTTCAGGAGCCAATCGTCAAGGGTACGTTCTAATCGCGCCATGGCGGTCTTTGATAACAGCTGAGAGGCTGCATCAAGAGCCAGGTTGAAACCCGGTTCAAATTGGCTATCTATAGACTATTGGCTTGGCTCAGCTGCCTTATACCGTAGTTAATCTAAGCCAACAGTTAGACCTCTCGTGATAGACCCAGATTGCAATCTCCACGGTAGGTAGCTCTGATAGCCTTACAAGTTCCAATAGCTCCGTCTGGCTGCTAATCTAGACTCTTCAGCCGCGTCCACAGGAAAAAAAATAAACGTTGGCAGGGCCGGAGCAGTGGATCCAGGTATGCCGGAGGCGAATTTATCTGATGAGCAATTTCATGCTGGGATCGGACGTCCATGTACTTATACGTAGAGCTTTCTGTCTTCTCTTAGGGGGGGTTGAGATCGTCGTGCACCTCTGGCTCATTCGTTTCCGGATTACATTCGCTTTTTTCATTTTTCTTTTCACTCTTCTTGGTCAGGAGTTATGGTGTCCCGACCTGCGCATGAACAGCTTGGCTGTGACGCCTATCACTGCATCCGGCTATGCACGTGATCCATTCGACTCTGACGTGGGAGATATAATCTTGGACTCAGAGAGCAGCAGCTCCATCACCTCTTCAGTAGGGCTCTTGTTCATGTTGCTTACCCCTTTTCTAAATTTATCTAGGATGACGCCGTCTCAGAGCCCACGAGACCCCCTCCGATTGCCAACCGCGATGCAATTCAGCGTCCGCCCTCTGAGCCTCCTGTTCAACGTCAAACAGTCCAGGCGAGACAACGGGATGAAATTGTATGTTAGACTCCTCTAGCTTGGGATAGTACCTAATCCTTCCAGGCACCTGTTATCTCTAGCCTACCAGAACAGGAGTTTGACGAGAAATACCAGCCTTCCGGCTCAGATGTCGAAGCCAATATCGTGTCACCTGCGGTCATGATAAAAGAAAAGGCAGAAGAAACGTCAGCTTCTGATCAAAAGTCAAAGGCTGGTTTTTTCCGCCGAATCTACAACCGTTTCCAAAACACCTATTGTCCGAAAGAGGAGCCACCCTTGGTACTTCCAACTTGTCCCAATGACATCAAGAAGCTTTCGTACATTCACACCAATCGGATCTTGCTTTATGCCTTTGGCGTTTTCTCGTTCCTATCTTTAGGTGCCGGTATGTGGCTCTTTGCTCTCTCTGCGCCCTTCTTCTACTGGTATGGTGTCTTTGCTGGTGCCATGTGCATCTATCTGATCATCTCCTATGGTGTCGGGCTCATCGGCAAGGACTGGGACTACAAGACACATATTCAACGAGTTGATGCCTGCCCGATCACTGAGGAATCGGCACCTACTGTTGATATCTTGCCTTGCTGCTCAGAGCCCCTCGAGATCTTGGAGAATACGTATAAGCACATTGTCAACCTCGACTGGCCTACATCTAAGCTCAAAGTTTACGTCATGGATGACAGCGCGCAAGATGCTGTTCGCGAGTTGGCAGAGAAATATGGTTTCATTTACCACGTCCGTGACGATCGACCTCGCCTGCGGAAGGCGGGCAACCTGCGATGGAACTTTACACGCACCGACGGCGAGTACTTCGTCATCTTTAACGCCGACTTCTGCCCGCGACCTGACTTCATCAAGGAGCTTATCATTGAGCATCTGGACGATGATAAGACTGCTATTGTTCAGAGTCCCCAGTGGTTCCGAGTCACTGACGACCAGACATGGGTCGAACAAGGAGCGGGAGCTACCCAGGAATTATTCTACCGCGTCGTCCAAGTCAACAGAAACAGGTGGGGTGCCTCTATCTGTGTTGGGAGCAATGCCATGTATCGTCGAGCTGCCTTGACTGAGGTAGGAGGTACTGCAGAGATTGGCTTTTCCGAGGATGTTCACACAGGGTATGAACAAATCGAGTTCTGAACTTTGTTTGACCTGGAGCTAACATGACTCGTAGTTTCGGCGCTGTTGACCGTGGTTGGAAGGTCAAGTACATCCCGTTGTGTCTGGCCACTGATGTTTGCCCCGCCGGTCCTCGAGCGTTCTTCTCACAGCAAATGCGATGGGCCAGAGGCAGTACAACTTTGCTCACTAATCCTCATTTCTGGGCTTCGAACCTCAACTTTATGCAAAAGCTATGCTACATCTCTGGTAGGTTTCCTACGTAAGATATTGAGTGCCACATAACATACTAACTTTCGATGCTTCAGGCTTCCTCTACTACTCAGCAGTGTCACTCAATATCTTCCTCTCACCTATCGCCGGCACGCTTCTCCTTTCCTTCCGTTCGGAATGGTTCAAGGCGTGGAACCTTGCATTCGCTTTGCCGTCTATCTTCTACGGAATTGTCGTTTTCAAGGTGTGGACCAAAGCTTCCTACGGCTTCAACGTGCAGCACGTCATGGTGATCATGTCTTATGCATACTTGACAGCTATAAAGGACCGCATGTTCAACATCTAGTTGCTTTGGGCTGCCTCAGGTGACTCCAAAGCACATAAGTCCAACAAGTATCGCAACATGCGTATTCTTTGCTGGCTCTGGACTATTATTGTTACAGGCGCTATGGCCGGTGTTGTGACATGGAAGCTGTTAACCGGTTTCATCTGGTACCATACTTTACCACTCATGATTATTAATGTCTATAACTTTTACATTACTCATCGTTTTCTTTTCTGTAACTGGTAATACCCTTTACTTATAGTTAGAGCTTTTAGTTTAGATATACTAGATATAATATTTAGAGATAATGGATTATAGGGTTAGATTTACGGCTTTACCAGAGTGTTAAGTCCTGCGCTATAGACTCATCTGTTCCTTTGTGCCAGCTTCTTGAGACTCTGACTGCTCAACCTTTCTCAGTGTGAACAATAGAGCTAACTACTCTGAGCATGGTCGAATCTCGATTGATCTTTCATAATCCAAAGCATTAGTGTTATGTTAGCTTTATGGCTACTTCCAAAAGGGCCACGCCCTTGAATATCTATCCCTTGTTCTAAGCCAACTCTAGACTAGGAGCAAGTCTCTCAACTCTATTGTGCCCCAAGCCTTAAGAATAACAACAACCGCAAGACACTATTAGCTAAGGGAGAATATCGGTCAGCTCCAATCGGCTGCTCTTTGGGTTCTTAAGTAAGATGGTAGATCCATGGAAGCTGAAAAAATTATTTTTCCTTTGCTCCCTGCTGGATATGTATCCACATTACTGTTTCTGCTCAGCTTAGATGAGAAACCTCTCTATATGGATACTATTTATAATTACAGTTGGCCGAGAGCCCCTCGGTCTTATGATCTACTTACCCTCAGAATTGTATTATTCCTACATCTCTGCTACAATATTTACTACCTATCTTAGGTTGTATTACCTTGCACTTATTAAAAGGATGGAAAACCGAGGACATAATCTTGTTATTATTAATAGCGTCTTCTTTATTTCACTAATCTTCCTGTTAATACGCTGTTATTTACGGTTGTTCATCGTTAAGAAATTATCTGTTGATGATTGTTTCATTATACTTGGGACTGTAAGTTGTATCTCAGGTGCTTATTAGCTGATGTTTCATAACAATCAATAGTCTTTCTTTGCTCTTAGTGCAAGTTTCTCCACCGTGGCTGTTAAATATGGACTGGGACAGCATCTGCAAGACATCGAGATACATAACGCCTTTATTGCTATAAAGGTAGGCATGTGTTTGGTTTTTTTTTTTATTCTTACAGGTTGGTTCTAATAACTAGTTACAGTATTTCTGGCTCTGTTGCCTGTTTTACTACTTCGCCACAATATCAGCTAGGGTTACAGTATGCTGGTTCTTGCTTACTGTAGCCGTTAGCAACCACCAGATAATTATCTACTTCGCAACAGCTGCAGCCACTTTCTCTGGCACCTTTCTGTTTTTCATGACTGTATTTCAATGCAGCCCTATCTCATACTTCTGGGACAAGACTCAGATTGGAGTATGCATTGAGATTGATCTTATGGTTATGGCTGCTATACTGTACAGTGTAGCGGCTATAATATCAGACTTGGTCACTGCAACTCTGTCTACTTACACAATTTGGAACCTACAGATTGACATGAAAAAGAAGCTATTTCTTATCCCAGTTATGTCTATGGGTTGTGTGTGAGTTTCTCACGTACTTACTTAGAGGTTATCGTGCTGATGTTGCTCTAGTTCTTCTATAGCAGTGATTGCGCGGTTGCCTACTCTCGTGAAACTGAAAAGTCCTGACATTCTTTGTACGCCCTATGCCCTTCCTCTTGTTTCCAACTAGCAGGTTAACCACTTTTGAAACAGGGAACGCTATAGACATGGCGATTTGGTCCACTGTCGAACAAGGATTGGTTGTTACAGCATGCTGTCTTTCAACCTTTGGGTCTTTACGCTCGCGGCCTGGGGATCGAATACGACCCACCGATAGGGAATCCGAGATACCACCGATTAATCTACCCGTTGCTGAGCCCGATGATCATTTCACACGACAGAGCCGAAATTTTGTATCTACTGGGCCTACCACAGTTGACAGTTCTGAGAGCCATGATACAAACCACAGTTCCTTGGATCTTCATGCAACAAATGGGGCCAGTGATAGCGGTACAAATGTGATAGACATAGCACCACTGGGAATCTACACAATGGAAGATGTCGATGAGTATGGATTTGAAAACGAGATGGCTGAATTTGTTCCTGGTGGAATTGCAAGACGTTCTAGTTCTATATTTCACCTAGATAGAAACTAAAACCGCCAGCAAGGCGGCAATCCCATTAACTGTAGTCTACGCAAACTAGGATCTGTGTTGTTTATTCTCTATTGGGGTTGCTATTAGATTTCTTATTACTAAAGGCTCTTCTTTAGCTTTTTCTTTATTATTTTTAATATTTGCATTATAATTAAAGATAGGTTTAGTAAGAATAAAGAAGTATAAATATTATATTAAACTTAAGTAGTCCTTGAATGAGAGAATAGCTGTTTACAATATATATTACATCTAGGCGCATCTCCAGTGTTTAATTGTTCAGTTCAATATAGATAGCATCATTTAAGGTGAGTCTTAATGAATTACCCAACGCATCGATGGTGATAATTCATCGGATTGCGACGGACTGTACATGGAAATTCCAATGACACTGGGTTTGAACTTAGCCACAATCTTGACATGGTCCCTGGGAAGATCAGAAATTTGCACTGTTTGGCCATGTGGCAGTTCCTGGCTGGTGACCAACATGTCTATCAAAGGAGGGACATCGACGTCGGAAAATATGCTTATCATGCTTGCCTCGACTTTTGTTCTGAGACGAGCGGGGGACACAACTTTCCGCGTCATTGTATGTGTAGTCCGGTCCTGTTACGATCGATGACGTGAAAGCAAGATACAAGAGCCTGCCATCATTGTTACAGGCACTCGGGGCAAGGCGACGCATGGAAGACTATAGTATGATCTTACGGCCACATGGAGAAGATCCAGTTGGGAACCACGGGCGATCTATAGAATTCAGCTTATCTGGTATCTAAAATAAGAGAATAGACCTGCTCTTTTGTCTCGAGCAAGGATAAGTTGCATTCAGTATCTTAGCAAGATTGTAAAGTCTAGGCTTCAATACACCAAGAGAAGTCTTTCAGTGCCCAGGTCCCTCGATCGCCACTCTTTCTGCTCCTCTTCAGATCCTTTCGTACCTCGACACATGATCGCTCAGTCGCCTTTACCAAGGCATCAGGTCCTTCGCTATACACCCATCCGTCTCCGCGAGCATCAGAAGCCATAACGTTTTGCGCTGTAAAAGCTTCCCTAAGTATTAACGCAGAGTTTAAACACCCATTGTCAGAGCTTATATGTGACCTGATGTCGAGGTTGTCGTTGGTCCTTGCCATATCCACGAGATCTGTCCACTCCTTGATCTCGAGTGGCTCTCTGGTCCGCACAGTCCAAATCAAGGTGAACCGACCATTCACAGACCCGGCGTCCAGCCACCAACGTGCTAGACTCAGAGCTCCCGTGACAACTGATCCGCCAACAATGCACAGGATGTGAGATGCATTGATGTAGCCGGCATCGTTGATGCGATAAGGTCCCTCAAGTCGAACTTCCAGATCTCGGCTGTCTTGGACATTGGGCACCAGAGCCCCTAACTTCCAGGTCCATTCTTTGTCAAGTCTCTTTTGAGGCTTGCCGCTCGCTCGTTGTATCAGGAATCTTGGTCCATGGCTAGTGGAAGCCGAAACGGCAGCTGTGAAAGCATGAATCTGGAACTTGCTAACCGCTGGAGCATTGAGATGGTAATACAGTAAGGGCTCGGAGGTCGGGACGGGTTTCTCCATCATCTGTTGTGGAGTGCTCTTCGCAGGAAGCGAGATTCTGATCCAGCTACCGCCTGCATTTTCGAGTGTGGCGACGGTCTTTGTACTCAATCCATTGGTGTCTCCGAAGAATCCTCTTCTCACCCAATCTCCTATCCACAACAACAAACCAGGGAGAAGAAGATAGAAGTCGGTACTGGCATGGATACATGAAGCAACAAAGATTACAATGCCACAAATGACATGAGTATAGTAGAACAAGTTGTAGTGTTGGCGACGAATATACGGGAGTGAAGTGACGAGGATGGCCAAGATTGGCAGGAAGGCGGCAATTCCAGTGTATGTGGTCTGCACGAACCAGGAGCTTCTTTGTTTGCTCTCTGACAAGGCCATTGTTGGATTTCCTGTTGCTAAAGCCTCTTCTTTGGCTTTATCTCCTTCGCTGCTACCATCCGTGGCATAGACCTAGATCGCATCAGTAGGAAGAAAAGAGGATGAACAGTATTTTGAAGGCTTACGATGTATGTAATGCCGTGCGCAGCGACACCGATGGAGAACAGATAAGCAATGAGTCGATGGGCGAAAAGCAATGTGCCGCGATGCACAGAGAATGCCTGTCCAACAAGACTATCTCTCGACACAGGTATGATCAGAAGGCCAAGGAGGACGTCCGCATAATGTCCTGTTACACCGGTAATGGTAAGCTGAATCTTAGCGGATACCCAGCTCAGACCATCGAGGCGGCGTCCCCAGAAATCCCAGTGCGTGGGAAACCAGTATATGGTCGGACCAAAGGTCATGACCAGTATCCATATGGTCATGAAAGCCTCTCCAAGAGAAACCCTAGGCAGTGGCCGGATATTGGTAAACGACCGCACAGCTGGACTGTATGACCGAAGAGCAAGGAGACAAAGAGTAAGTGACAGGAAGCAATAATAAATAATGACATGTAGACGCGTCTCATATGAGAAATAGTCCTCAGGGCACACAGTGGCATAACAAGAAAAGTGTATCATGACCAGACTGGCTGCCGCGGAGGCGAGTGTCGTGACAATCAACGCCGTGATTTGGAGATATTGTCTCATGTTGATGTTTGGGGTTTGGGGTCTGATTTAATGAAGGAAAGAATGAATGATATAATATAAAGAGAGCGAGTCCAAGAAGTACCATTTATAAGGAAAATAAACAATTAAAGCTTACTTTAATTCTTTATTTTTAGCATCGCGCGATCTGTTAATATCGGAAACGGGCTTTAAGTAAAAAGCCCGACTCTGGAAATTGACCGAGTGGCTTAGATCTATCCTGCGGGATATTCATTGAATTTGCCGATTAAATGAATCTGGAAGACAATAAGCACTAGCATCGCCCTGATCCCTGATTGCGCGTCTTGATCTTTCTCTCACTTCTCTAATTCATTAAAGCTCATTCCGGACTTTTATCCTAATCGCCATATGGTCTTCCGCTGACTAATAAAGGACGGCGTTTCGAAGCAATCTCGCGACTTCCTTAGAGGAATGTCTGAACGGCCTCTACGTAACGGCGAGAGCTTAAGAGTAAACCTCGAATTAGGTAAATGTTTGTTCATAGTGTTCGTATTATAAAACCAGATTCTTGTGGAATGATTCTTTATCTATCACATAACTTCATTCATTCAGTCAGTCGGCAAATTCAATCAATATACCGCAGGATAGATCTAGGCCACTCCTTCAAAATAACACATTAGCTTCGGGATAGGTTTCTCGCTGCTGATTTAAGCTCTCAGCCACGACGTATTAGGTAGTCGTTTTAGGTGGTATCATGTCCAGGACAGTCATTTGACGCGTTTCCCCAGAGGCGCTATCGTTTAGATAAAGGCTGTACTGATAAGACGCACTAGAAACGGGAACGGAGAATATCATTTCGTAAGCTAAATCGTCAGCTAATTCGTAAGCTAAGCCATGAACAGTAGGCTGAGGAGGCACAGCAGCGTTGGGCATGAGTGTCGCCTTATTGCCATGTTTCTTTTTTGCATAGTTTAACGGAGTTTCAGGTACCAAATTTCTAGACAGAGAAGGGCCTTCGCCAATCCAGTGATTCATGGTGTAGCAAATGCTTTCAGGTCAAGGGATGTCACAGGCATGTTAGAGCTTAAAGGCGGCTAAAAAAGGCGATACGCCACGCTTTTCGTGACATCACCCTGCATTTAGTCACTAGATGAGATAAATCGCTTCGTTGATTGGCCATGGTCTACCTTTGAGAACACCAAAGGTTGTCAAATAAGGGGACAAGAGACTGAGCATTGAAGAAAACAGTGAATCGGCGGTAGCATATCAAAAAGGGTCCCTTTTTAGTGCTGTATTTTTGACAGACCTTGCATTTTGGCTTTTTTGGGAGGTATGTTGGCGTGTTGATTCTCCAAGCAATTCTGAGCAACGACGGCCTCACTCACTTCTCTGGTGGGGTCCATCTTGATGTTGAAAATCTGAGATATATGCCAGCTTCTCATGATACTACAGTACGACCTGGGCCATATCATTAAATTATCGGTCTGTTCCCAGACTCTGACAGCGATGTCCAAATAGGCTTCATCCTCAGCTTATAGAGGATGCTTCTGCCAAGATGGCAAAGAGCTTCACTTAAATTCGTTTGTCAATGCCCGAGTATGTTTCCAGTGAGCCTGACGGTCCGATACAAGTCAGGTCACCAAGCTTTCAAGCACTACCCTTGACCTCAACGTGACTCTGGATTTTACCTTGACTTACTGTTGTAGCTCATGATATGTGCCTAGGGTAAGCTTTCTGTGAGCTTGGACTGGGCCATTGTTCGTAGATGTCATCTCACTTCGGGATCTCGTGACTTGTGCAACGCAGGTTGTCCATAAAGCGGCAATAGAGCGAAATGAGTGTGGAGTGCGCAAAGCAACGGGAGCTCCCGTCGGGAACGCGGCAAATGGATAATTGCTGCAAAGTAGACCACTTGGAAAAAGCAAAAAGGTTCGGCAATTGGTCAAGCCGTAATGAAATCTGCAGGCGGCTAATAGTTAGGAAGGCAAAAATGCTCCGGGCATCTAGTCTAAGTGTTAGGGCTACGTGGTAACTTGGAATAAAGTTATACTATCTGATGGTGAGCCCAGGAGAATTTTAATGACTTTTTGTCTGTCTGCTTAGAAGACATCTGAAGCCATTTGTTGCCGCGACGGAGTTCCTGGCATTAGCTCCGGGTCCCCATATATCCACTACTACTGCTCCGTCAACAACTAACTAATCTTATTCATGAACCTTGTATCTCATTCATCCCATTTGCACACCGGGAATTCTTCTCTCTTTCCTCTTCTCTGATGATGTTGTTTTGACCGGCAACAACTCCGGTCCCTCTCAAGGTAACCAATCATATTAGCAGTCAGTCCAATGTAACTATAAGATCTACAATACGAGCTCAGCTAGCCAACACCCTTGTCGACTACAATGACAATCTTGACGATTCAAGGTTGGTTAAAAAGAATGCATGGTCTTGGTAAGAAAATGTAGGTATCAGGCCACGATGCATAAACATGATTTATGCACCAATCTCAACACCGTCACGAGACCTTGAAAAATCAGAAGGTGACTAACAAAAAACAAGATTCTGCATCTTTAGATTTATGATCGCATCTGAGGCTTGAAAATAAGGCCTTCCATCTCGGAAAGAACTACTGCTGTATCACCGTGTCATCACACCGATCCCATTTGCCTTGGTCTGTCACTCCGTCGCACAAGTCAAAGCCTCAAGGTCGTGGCGATCGACGATCACTTCGGTCAATACGATGTTGTAGTATGGCAAAAGATTGATATCAATTTCTGTACGCTAATGAAAGCTATATTATATATTGCAGATCTTAAAGGAGCTAAAATATTTAATAATAATCTAGGCAGTGATCTCTAAGAGATTAGATAGTTAACTAAGTAGCTAAATAGGTACTATTACCCTATTAAATTCTTTTTAATAGGATAAGTAGTAGGGATATTAAAATGCAGATTATTAGACTAAATTAAGCTTAATTAATAAATTATAAGGCTAATAGGTAATTATAATAATAATATAAACTTTATAAAAATATAGAACTTCTTATTAAAGTATATAAAATGTAAATTACTTTTATTTTTTACTTCTTTTAGTAATTCCTTTTTATAAATTAAGCCTTTTATAAATATATATTTTTTAAGATATCTTAATAGATCTTTAGCTATTACTTATAATAAAGGTAAAATAAAGTATATTAATATTATTATATTTAATAGTAAATATTTTAATAAAAATATCTTATAAATTTTAAAGCTAGAGTAAGGTATTATTATAATATATATATATAATTTACTTTCTTTTTTAAATTAATAAAGCCTATTTAGGGTTTCTTTTTTTATAAATATTATAAAAGTACTTTATTATATTAAAAAGTAATCTTTAAAAGAAAAAATTAAAAGCAGAAAATAGTTAAGTGTACTATACTAAAGTTAGATGCTAGATATAGTAAAAGATTAATATTAATTTCTATATACTAATAAAAGCTATATTATATATTATAAATCTTAAAGGAGCTAAAATATTTAATAATAATCTAAGTAGTAATTTCTAAGAGATTAAATAGTTAACTAAATAGCTAAATAGATATTATTACTCTATTAAATTCTTTTTAATAAGATAAATAGTAAGAATATTAAAATGTAAACTATTAAATTAAATTAAGCTTAATTAATAAATTATAAAGCTAATAAGTAATTATAATAATAATATAAACTTTATAAAAATATAAAACTTTTTATTAAAGTATATAAAATATAAAATATTTTTATTTTTTACTTCTCTTAGTAATTCCCTTTTATAAACTAAGCCTTTTATAAATATATACTTTTTAAGATATTTTAATAAATCTTTAACTATTACTTATAATAAAGGTAAAATAAAGTATATTAATATTACTATATTTAATAATAAATATTTTAATAAAAATATCTTATAAATTTTAGAGCTAGAGTAAAGTACTATTGCAATATATATATATAATTTACTTTCTCTTCTAGATTAATAGAGCCTATTTAGGGTTCCTCTCTCTATAAGTATTATAAGAGCGCTTTATTATATTAAGAAGTAATCTTTAAGAGAAAAAATTAAAGGCAGAAAATAGTTAAGTGCGCTATGCCAAAGTCAGACGCCAGATGTAACGCTCTCTGCCCTCGTTCTGGCCCTTGCGTTCTTCTCCGCATAATACTCAATCAGCTAATTCTGCCCTTTGGGTATTTTCGTCCCATGAGGAGCATTGATCATCGGCGTCAAGCCACCAGGCTGAGACTTCCGGCAATTGGGTCCAATTAAAACCGTGGTCTCAGCCCTCTCTGCCGGGCCATCGGCTAAGACATTCATTTTGGCTGGTAAGACTCTGCAGGCTAGACTTGCCCTTTTGCCGATCGCTGCATGATCCAGTAACGGGCAGCTAAGACAATTGAGCCAGGAACACGACACGCGTGGTTGTCGTGGCTGACTCGGTCTAGGACATTGTTTTGCGGGTCATACAAAGAAGTAATTATGCCAAGTTTACTGCGGGTTAAACAGGCCCTCCATTCATTGTGGCTGCAAATTGGGCTGCGGCCCCGTTTTGCCGTTCAGCCAAGGACCGGGAGGGGAGAGCAAATGAGGGCGCTTGATGCGGGTTCTTAGAGTTGTCGTTGACGACGTAGCTACCGCGAGATCCTTGTGCCTCACACGAGCAATCCACTACACTCGACGTTTTATGCTGTGCATTTTCAAGATTTCAGCTTTGGAGAGTAATGCAGAGTATTTCTTTTGGACGTCGAGGATCAAATCACTGCAGTTAGCCGCGGGAGACACGGAACCGCGCCTGATCCATGACGATGCTACGTCTTGGTCACGGAGCAAATGTCCGGACAGCCAAGGCAGGCAGTGTCACGATGTAATTTTGTTGTTTTCTCATCAATGACATTCTATTGAGCTTATTTTGTTTGCTGTTCATCAATACTGCAACTGCTCTGTCCTATTCTTAGCTGAAATTGGACTTTGATGCCCTGAATCCCCATAGTGCGGGCGCTAACCAAGATACCGGGGCCATCCGTTGGCCTGAAAATTTACGAGCGGACTCTCGCCCTACAATTCTAAAATCCTTAGCCAGTTAGAGTCGTACTGTTACACAAAAAGTATATTGAAACAATGCAACCATCCCTGTCAGAAATTGAGACCGTGACAAAGAGGGAAGAGAAACAAAACATGATCTGAGCAGGGTAAGCATGGGTCTCTCCCTCGTCCCGGCCAGGTACCGAGTGGATGATGAAGATCACAGACCAAGGGAGGATGAGTTGAGCCCCACTAACAGACACAGACCGAGTGCAGTGATCGCCCCGACTTCCGCTACTCAAAGTCTATGGATGGACTCAGCTGAGATGTGTGATGCGGAATATCATCACGTAGTATTATGGCTTGAGAGTAATCTCGTACAGTCAGGGAGACAGGCCCTTGATTAGGGAAGTCAACACTTTTGGTGTGAACCGTCAAGTATAAAGAGGCCATCATCTTCCCTCCCGGACTCAAAATCCTCATCAACACTCATCAGCATCTCCAACAGCATCCTCAACACCTTCACTCACTCCCAAAAACCAACTTCCTTCAACTCTCAACTCCATTCAAAATGCAGTTCACCAAGATCGCCTCCGTCCTCGCCATGGCCGCCGCTGCCATCGCTGCTCCCGCTCCCGGCAACTACGAGGTCGAGCCTCGCACTGGCGGCAGCAACAACGGCAACAACCAGCCCGCCTGCTCTGCTCAGAGCTCGAATGTTTGCTGCAACGGTCTCGGCTGCCTCGTCCAGATTCTTGGCGCCGGTTGCGCCACCACCTCCTACTGCTGCCAGTCTAACTCCCCTCTGGCTGTTGTAAGTAGCCCCAGAAAAGGGAGAGCAGTATCAAATACTAACTATTCCCAGGGTGCTCTCATCAACATCAACGCCCTCAACTGTGTCAAGGTTCTCTAAGTGACACGCCTCGGCGACTTGACTTGCTCCTTGGAGTAACCTGTTGGATCGTTGGATATTGGGGCACATATGGTGTGAGGGATCTGGAGAAAGCCTATGCCAGCTACTCCGCATGTTAATAGGCAGTCTTGATGTTTGTATTTACTTCGATGACCTTAATTTGAGGTTGAATATACATACAGGGGTTATATACTTGACTTTACTTGACTAGACTGTCAAAAATGACATGGTGTTAACTCAGCACTATCACAGAAATCAAACCAACTACATCACAAGCAAAGTCAACAGATGATCACATGAACAACCATCAGACAAGGATTAGAGACGATTAAATTAACACGAATATCATCATCCGGACAAGCTTCAACTCTACTCATCATGCTCTCGTAAACTTGGACTCAATGGAGTCAATGCCGTTACCGGATGCAGCGGAGCTCAAAACTCAATCACAGAATGTAACCCAGGGATCCCTGACAATCGGCCCATCCACAACCGTTGAAGAAACAACTTAAATTAGTTAAACTACAGCTCTGACCTATAGCAGCAAGTGCACGTTTTTAAAACTGTTGAGGTCATATCCATGCTCGAATAGATCGTTCCAGGCTGTGTCGATGCTTGGCGTAGGATACTCTTGACGAGGCGGTGGATTCTGACTTTTGACTCCAAACCATGACATGAACTCTGTGTCAATCTCGCCTTCGGCATGTGACGTGTTGTCGAAAATTGCCAACGTTGCATTTCCCAATCTCCGTATGATCTGGGTACTCCTCTCACCAACCTTTTTGCCGTGTGATATTTTGGAGAGAAGTCTTACGCAACTTTCAATATTGGCCTCGACGACTTCTCTTGTGAGTTCGAGACGGACCACGGAACTCGCTCTGATGGAGTACAGCATCGTGACAGCAGCCATAAATAGTGAGTCTAGCGCCACAAAAGTGTAGATTATCTTGTTCTTCGCGTATAGAGCGTTGTAGCAGCTAATAAGGCTTATGGATGAATCAGCACATAAGCGAATGGCATCTGCGCTGCTGACCGGCGATGCATGAGATGGTCGGTGGAGGTTGATGACAGCTTGGTGATAGGCGATTTGGAACCACTCTGGCGTTTGGTACATCGACAGTGGCGCAAGGTATCTCGGGGCAGAGAGAAGCCACGCGTTGAGACGGGTGTAATGCTGTTGGCGTATGGCGTCGAGGTTTCGGCCTTCGAGGTTTAAGCCACCTGCGGAGTGGAGGGCGGAGTAGATTCCCGCGTTGATCTGCCGCAGTTCGACAATATGACGAAATGCAGACATGTCTCTGACGTCGGGCAGGATATTCGCTATGGCTTGATCTGCAGGTCCGGCAATTTGCTCATCGGTGAGGACCAACGGCAGGGGTATCGTGATATCAGCATCTTGAATACCCAATGGTCTCCCGAGAGAGATTGAGACACTTCGATCCATGGTGTACAAGCTCCAGAATAACCGTTTTCGCATCTCGGCATCGAGCAGCGTCTTATTGGCCATGCTCTCCTCCCGATGCATGTCGATACCTACTGCAAGTCTCAAGGCCATGCCAACGGTGTACCACAAATTGACCGACTGCGGCTCGTTGCTGCCGAACAGACAGAGCAGGGAAAGACAGCGTATGCAGTCGAGATCATCAGCCGAAAGCACCGCGTCAAGATCACGGACAGCTGCCTCGAAGAAGACCTCGTGAGAAACAGGTGCGTCTGAACTAATGCGTGCTTTTTCTGATGCTCCGATCGCGAGAACCATGTGGACTTCAAACGCTGAGAGTCTGCTCCTCACTTGGCCGTTGCAGTATGGTATGTAATGCTGCTCCATAAACGACGGGCGATGAAGTACCGGGTATTGCGGCCATCGACGATCGAAGAATACTTCAATCAGGCCGAGGCCGTCTCGGTGAAGCGAGAACGTGCTTGACGTGGCGGTTGGAGGCGTCTCACTGGCTGACAACCCATGCCACAATTGCCAAGGCCCCGTCATAAACCCCGTCTCAGAAGCGCCATTAGGTCCCAATCCCCTAAAAGTTGGCAGAAGCATACGTCCAACATATCCCCTCTCCAAGCTCCCAACCGAACCATCGGGTTCTTGGCGATCGGCGACAGATCTTATCTGCAGATGACTTTCCTGAGACCGAGCCTCCGAGGGCAGTCTCGATTGCATAGCGAGTTGTGTCTGCAGCTCATTCACCCGGTCTTTGAGGCGCTCTACCTGGCCTCTCAGATGGTCACACTCGCATTCCCTGTCGACCTTGACAACGAGACGATCTGAGGGGACACAAGGCACATTTGCAGCAGCACAAGCCCCGCATACGGGATGTCTGCCGTCACACTTTTGTCACAAAAAAAGTCAGTTCATTATGTCGTCGACGACCCGAGAAGATGTGGTAGCACGTACTTTTTGTTTTCTTCGGCGACATCTCTGACACGCTGCCGATATCCTCTTGAGGCCACGACGCGGCGATCTTATCCGGTCAGTGTCCCTGTCTGAGTGCGTGTCGTAAGCTGAGGCCGATTCAAACACGGCGGGAAGTTCTCCGTCATCGGTGGCGGACATTTTTCGGGTTGGTGTTTTTTGGTGATGGTGTATTAATGAGGGATGAAATTGTTAATGCGAAAGAGTCAGAAGTGACCCACTTTATCGATAAGGACAATCTATCTCCGGTTCAATGCCGGCATAGCCGATGTGAAAAGATGGATCTCCCTGAGATTCGGCCGGATTCGGCCCTTATGCCCGGCCTTATCTCGCATGTCGTGATTGAAGCAGATAATGGTCTTGTTTTATAGTGAGAACCACCGATACTTAGAGTCTTCTTGATGTTTAGATAAGAGTCTATTTACATAGTGGCTAGATTATGTTAAGTCGGTCAGACTGAGATTCCGATCTTGACGTCATTGATAAGGCATCTTAAATGAACAAGACTGACCCTTTTTTAAAATAAAAAAATAGTTGCTTTCTGAGAAAGACTCCGACTTAGAAGCTGCTATAGACAGCCTCTAAGAAGAGAAGTTGGCGTGTTAACTGTCTTGCAGCTCACTACTCTATGTCTTGCTGTTTTCCTTTACCAGCACTATATCAGGAGTTAATAACATCTAACCCTGGCTCTTTAACTACCAAAGTCCACTTTTGTTTAGGTCTGAGGAGAAACTTAGTGATGTGAGTGTAAGTTATATATTAATTTCAATGCAGCATTCCTGTTTTTGCAGTCCTACATTAATCTGTTACGAGGTGGTGAATAATAAAAGTTCAGCTTATGAGACTCTAGGGTACATGGAGCCAGCGCATGATGTCATTTCTCCAAAATGGACCCAGGTGAACGAAACCTCAAGCGCAAAAACGGAGCCAGCACGTGGAGCAGATTCACATTGCCTGACACCGATAATGCTGAACAGAACGGATTTACTGAGCAATAGACACATCAAGAGACGTCAGGGTCCTCTCCAAGTCGTGACTCCACTTAATCGGGCTACTCGGTATCTTAGAGCGAGCCCTTGTCACCATCTCAACACGGTCAAGCTCTTCAGTTAGTGACCATCCCCCCAACCAGTGAAAACACAGCACTTCTACCCCGCAAACAGCACTATCAGTAGCCTAAACCGAGTCTTCGGGGGTGAAGCTTATCACCTACGGAACCCCATCGGAAGCCGGTGGGACGCCCTCTCAACGCCCTTATCTCTACGGAATGCCCCCCAGTCCCCGTCACAAACATCCCCAAACCACCACAGAATCAAATCACAATGCCTCGCCCAATAGTCCCTGCGCATCAACGCCAAAGAGCAGCAGAAGCCTGCAACTTGTGTCGCGAGACGAAAAAGAGATGCAGTGGCTCAGCGCCCTGTACGCAATGTGTTCGTCGCGGTCTTGAGTCGCAGTGCTTCATCACGTATGCTCCGAGGGGGTCGAGAACAAGAGCTCGCGCTGAAGCTGCAAAGGCTGCTGCGGCGACGACGGAGCAGATGAGTGCGAGTTCGCACCAGAGCAGTCAGCCGATGGAGACGGATGAGGGGTATAGACCGTTGTCGCCGTCGCATTCGCAGCAGGATGATGAGAAGGACAGTCAGACTGAAGCGTCGAATCCACCACGGATGCTGCTCAACTCGAGAGGCGAAAGAGGTATGAAAGTCTGCCATAATTGCCGATGAGATGCTTATTTGTTAGTTTATATCGGAGGCGCAGCGTCAATTTCGTTTCTGCAGATTGTGCGAAATTTGGTATCGCAGCAAATTGGACCATCGGCATTTTCTCATAATGAGAAGAGCGACACCATGCTTGAGATTGAGTCGCCGACAGCTACAACACACGATGAGACGAGCGCGATGAGACTAAGTCCAGATCAGAAACAGCAATATTTGAGATCGTATTACGTAGTGGTATGTTTACATCAACAATTCTCAACTATATGCTGATGACAGCAGACTGAAGCATTAATCCACGTCTTTGACGCGTCGGAACTCGAGACTCTCCTCAATCTAGACGACGACACAGGCTACTCCCCCTCTCCCAACCTCTCACCACTAAAGCAAGCCTCAATCGACCTAGTAATCGCCATCGGCGCTCAATGTGAGTCCCTCTCCAGCGCCCGAACAATAGGCCAGGTATATTTCCGCCGCGCTCGCAGCCAAGCATTCGTCGGCTTCCTCGAAGATCCAGACCTCGACATGGTCCGCACGTTCCTCCTCATGGCATTCTTCATGCTCGGCGAGTGCAGAAGAAACGCAGCGTTTATGTATCTCGGAGTCGCTGCAAAAGCAGCTCTCGCTCTGGGTTTGCATAGCAGAGAGTCTTATGCTGCGAAACCAGGACCGGAGGATCAAGCAAAGTAAGTTTGGGCCTTTATAGGAATCGGATGTGGCTAATTGGTTAGGTTGCGGGTATGGATGAGCGTGTGTATCCTTGATAAGCTTGTCAATTCGCTTCTCGGCCGACCATCCGCTTCTGCCCAGATCCGATCGAATAGCAGTAGTAAATTGGATGACGTCGCGCAGAAGGGGGATAGCATTACCGAGCATTTGATGGCGTCCAACAGAGTTTCCACCATCATCAACGATATCACAGACACGCTTTATGACCAGAAGAAGGTCTCGACTGCGATTGTCGAGCAGTTCCTCCAAGACATTGAACGCTGGAAACGAGAACTTCCTGCTTCCGTCAAGATACCTTCGGCAGATCCCAGTCCAGGAACAGTAACGCAACAACACGGAGCTATTGCCAAGGTTTACGTGTCGTGCCTTTATTATCTTGCTGTCATGCTGGTTTCAAGACCGTTCTTGGTTTCGGCACTTACATCTAAGGGTCTTGGAAAGGGAGCACATACTCAGTTGGCCGCTGCATGTCTCGACGCAGCAATGTATCTCTCACAAACATGTTCCGAAGCTCTCAACGCTGGGCTATTACAAGGAAACATGTGTATTATGAAGTAAGTTTACTGACCATCTCCAAAGATCTACATGCTGACCGTTTACAGAGCTCTCGTCTTCGCATCAGGACTAATACTTGGTCTAGAGATATTCGCCAAATACCCCGTTGAATCAGACATCAGCAACGCATTCGAAGGAGCCAAAGATGTCCTCAGACATTTAGCAACGCAGAGTCCACAAGCAGCACACTATCTCGACATTCTGACAAATCTATCCGGGGCTATTGACAAGCGACGATCAAACGAAGCATCCAGTGGAAGAAGTCGCTACGTCTCCAAGCTGTTTAGTGTGGATGCACCGCCTGAGAGTGAGACTGCAGGTTCACAGTCTGCCCAGCAGATGTTGGATACAATGTTTCCATTTACAGATGCTCAGCCTGGTCAGATGATGGATGATACGATGCAGGATTGGGTGTTTCAGCAGCCTGATGGTGGTGATTTTAGTTTGGATTGGGAGACGTTGAATGTGTCGTTATGGGATACGTATCCATTTTTATCATGAGTTAGCTGTCTGTAGAACTGTACGAATTGATGAGCCTGTATGAACAATCACCATATTCAACAATCAACATCGCCCTTCGTGATAACCGTCGTGACAAGACCGGCATCGACACGCATCCAACCTCCGCTAATCATCGGTACAACTTGATCAAGTGACTACCCCAGAAATTCCCCATCCACGATCCATCCGCAGATCCGCACTGAGGTTACCGCAAATACGCGGATGCTATCAGTAAAATGGGTGCAGTGCATTACCCGACGCTAGCGGATATCGCACCACTTCCGTGCTGTGGACTTCCGCTATCCCTAGATAACCTATCGTGCATACGGAACTTCCGAAAATTACAGCCGCAGGCGGTTGAAGTTATTGATAGTGGTTACAGGGCGGGTATGAACTCTGAATGGTTGGCGATCCGGGGTAGATAACGTTTGGACGAGAGGAAGCTAAATAGTGATGGTTGCTCGACTTCAAATCATTCAATTCATCATCAACACTTCATTCAGTACAATAACATCCATTTTCATCTCATTCTACAATCATTCAAGTCTTGACATCTCATCTCATCTCAACTCTCCATCTCACACATCTTCACATCTTCAAACTTTCACAATGATCAAGGACAACGCCCCCACCATGCCCAACTGGAAGCGCCTCAACGTTGGTGTCATCGGCGGTGGTATCGGTGGCATGTCAGTAGCCATCGCTCTCCGCCGCGCAGGCCACGACGTCACAATCTACGAGCGCTCAGACTTTGCCGGTGAAGTCGGCGCCTCAGTATCCTGCGCCGCCAACGGAACCCGCTGGCTGCACGAGTGGGACGTCGACGTTGCCAAGGGTGACCCCGTCGTTCTCAAGAAGCTCATTAACCGCGACTGGAAGACCGGCGAGCCTGTTAGTGTGTATGATCTCGATGACTACGAGAAGCGATGGGGTTTTGTGTACAACATGTTTCACAGACAATATATGCACGCTATGCTCAAGGATACTGCTATGGGCGAGGGAGAGGGTAAGGGTACCCCTGCTAAGCTACTGGTCAACCACAAGTGCTCCGCTATCGATTTCCCCACAGGCACTATCACCTTCGACAATGGTGTCACTGCCAAGCACGATCTTATCATTGGTGCTGATGGTATTGGCTCTGCTGTTCGAAAGATCCTCGGCATAAACCCTGAGAAGAAGCCCTCTGACCAGAGCTGCCTCCACTGCAACGTCACAACCGAAGAGGCCGTCAAGGCTGGTCTCGTCGACTACTCACAAAACAGTGCTCTTGAGTACTGGGGCGGTCAAGAAGGAAAGTGGGACAAGATCGTCCTCTCTCCTTGCAACGGTGGCAAGCTTCTCTCATACTACTGCTTCTTCCCCCGCGAGCAAGGCGACTACACCACACAGGCCTGGGGATCTGAGGATCTCCCCACCGAGGATCTCCTCAAGCCTTATCCCGAGCTCGACCGCCAAGTCTTTGGACATCTTGCCATTGGAAAGGAGATTCAGCCCTGGCGTCTGTGGGTTCACCAGCCTTATCCCTACATCGCCAAGGAGAACGTCTGCCTTCTCGGAGATGCTGGTCACCCCATGATGCCTCATCAGTCTCAGGGTGCATGCATGGCTATTGAGGATGCTGCTGCTCTTGGTATCTTGTTCAGCAAGCGATACTTTAACGGTGATGTTAAGCAGGCTCTGTCTGTTTACGACAAGGTCCGCCTTCCCCGAGCTACCCGTGTCCAAGCTGCTGCTGCCAAGGCTGCCTACAACATTAACGAGCGAATTGGTAAGTCACACAATACGCCATAAACATCATTCATACTGACTGTATCAGGCTTCTCTGTCAACAAGGACATCTCTACATACAAGGTTGAGAACGAGAAGGAGGTCCTGACCATCGAGGAGATGAACACATATGATATGTACAAGGATATCGAGGAGAAGTTGGCAAAGGCACAAGGAGAGAAGTACGCTGGAGGCTTCCTCAACGGTCTGCCTCTGGGTCTTGAGCTGCCTAACGGTGTCATTATCGGTGCATAAATGGGAAAAGAGGAGTTGGGGACATTTTATATCTTAGCTTTGTCATAGTCGGTTTTCAAAACGTTAAATTGGTTCGTTAGCCTGTTGCCTTCGTTTCCTCGCACCTCATGTCTCCACCTCTGCTGCAGGCAGATCGAAGCTATAGCTAGCTCAGACCAATTCCCCAGACTATGAACCTGTCAAGAACCCCTGGTCAAAGTCTCGATCAAGTCAGTGGACCACCTAGGGTCTCCGACAGCCTTGCCGCTTTCCAAGCGTCTCGAGTCTTCCCGTATCCGGCAAGATCCAGGGGTTTGCAACGGTTGGGATCTGCAAGTCCATCTCAAGTCTCCAGTGACAGCAGCGTACTAGTCCAGAATCTTACTGGGCCTTCTGCCAGGTACCCGTTCGTTGGTTTGCATATCTGTTCCGCAGGGATATGTGCATGTTGCCAAGGAACAGCCTTATCCCTCGAGCCATTATTCAGCCTCTTCGTCTTCTTGATGACATCTAGAATCATATCACGTTGCAGAACCGACATTGATAGCCCCTGTAGAGCTTGCCAGCCTCGGACACAGTAAAACTGTGATCGGAACAGGCCAACGGGAGGAAAGAGTTAGTCTCCTCTGTCGTTGGCATGAGGCTCAATTCGAACTCTTTATAATTGAATTGGTACGCCGTCAAGAAAAAGTAGAGAAGAACGCTATATCAGAGCTATGACATGGATGAAGCTTCACCTTCCTTGACTCATCCCCGAGGAATCTGGTGATTCTAATGCAACATTGAACTGCTCTTGTCACTGTCATGAACGGCATGTATGATTGAACAGTATTTTACTTCTATTTGTCTACTTCTTGTATGCCGCAGCAGCTCCCGTATCCTATCAATCATTAGCATCACATCTCTCATCCGCAGTGAAGTCCTCACCAAATACACCTGGTAAAACTTGAGCCGATACTTCCCGTCAGCAGCCGTCTTCTCCAGCTCGGCCCTCCCAGCCCACTCAATCTCTGCCGAACCGCCATTCTTCAGCTGCAAAGCCACTGAACCATGGAGCATGACCTCGTCTGAACCAGCGCCAAACGGATACACCTTGTTGAGAGTGTGCTTCCGCGACGCAACAGCCTCCCACATTCCTTGTCTCAAGGTGGTGATTTCTACACCGTCAATTGATGCCTATACTCCTGACGGGAGACTTACCAGCGTGACCTGAAGCCTTCTTTGATGCGAGAACAAACGTCGCGTCTGTTGCAAACATGTCTACATACTTGTCGGTCTCGCCTGGAGTGTCGGAAACGGCATAAAAGGCTTGAAGGAACTGGATAACATGCGGTGGAACCGACTGATCCGAGGGACTCTGCACAAAATACGACTGTTCCATTTTGACGTTTCGTTTCGTGATCTTGTGATGATTCTGAATTGCATTGTCTCAAAGCTTGTGCATAGCAGTTTATCTCAATAATGTGTCGCTCCGTGACCCTGCTTCCGATAGTGGACTTCGGATCTTCCTTAGTGAGCGCTCCCACTGTAATCAGTGGGTGACGATCTTACCCCGCAGACTGATCGGACCGCGGGCAAATGCCGTTCCTGTTAAGGTTTAGCATTGACGGTGCATTATCCGCTCGTCCAAACGGAATCAACGGAATTTACTGTACGTAGGCGGGTGCATTATCCGGAATGGGGTAACGCGGTCTCATACGGTGGTATTGTATCAAGTTTATAGTTATCGAGTTGAATATATATGTCCATGTTCAACTCCAGATAACAAAATATACTCATCATCAATTCACACTCTCCCATCATCTTCTTCCTTTCACACAAATAACATTCATCATGCTCGGCAAGGTTGCTCTTGAGGAAGCTTTCGCTCTCCCCCGTCACAAAGAGCGAACACGATGGTGGGCTGGTCTCTTTGCCATCGACCCTGATAAGCACGCTGCCGAGATCAACGACATCACAGACCAGCGCATCAAGTACATGAACGAGCATGGTGTTGGCTACACAATTCTTTCATACACTGCACCTGGTGTGCAAGATGTCTGGGATCCCAAGGAGGCTCAGGCTCTAGCTGTTGAGGTTAACGATTATATCGCCGATGCTATCAAGGCTCACCCTGATCGTCTCGGTGCTTTTGCGTAAGTCATATGTCACATGTTCATGAGCTTCACTAATAATTCCAGCACTCTCTCTATGCACGACCCTAAAGAAGCTGCTGAGGAGCTCCGAAGAGTTGTCACCAAGTATGGCTTTAAGGGTGCTCTTGTCAACGACACCCAACGAGCTGGTGCCGATGGAGACGACATGGTCTTTTACGATGGCCCTGAGTGGGATGTCTTCTGGTCAACAGTCACAGACTTGGATGTCCCCTTCTACCTCCACCCCCGTAACCCCACAGGATCCATCCATGAGAAGCTCTGGGCCAAGCGCAGCTGGCTCATCGGTCCTCCTCTGAGCTTCGCCCATGGTGTCAGCCTTCACGCCCTGGGTATGGTTACCAACGGTGTCTTTGACAGACATCCCAAGCTGCAGATCGTTCTTGGCCATCTCGGCGAGCATATTCCTTTCGACATGTGGCGAATCAACCATTGGTTCGAGGATATCAAGAAGCCTCTTGGTCTCTCTTGCAAGTTGACTATTCGAGAATACTTTGCCCGCAACTTGTGGATCACCACCAGTGGACACTTCTCCACATCAACACTACAGTTCTGTCTTGGAGAGGTTGGAGCTGATCGTATTCTGTTCTCTATCGACTATCCTTTCGAGAACTTTTCAGATGCTTGCACGTGGTATGATGGTCTGGCTATTAATGATGTTGATAAGAGAAAGATTGGAAAGGATAACGCCAAGAAGCTGTTTAAGCTTCCTCAGTTCTATCAAAGCGAGGACTAAAAGGGAAATTGAATGAATTACAATGAAGTATATAAATGCAATAGAATAACAGAATTTTAAGCGTTTTCGATTGGACATGACCCTGAGTGACTCAAATCCCCACCCTAGCCAATACTCACTGAGAGTACTTTTGGTTGACACTATGATTTCATGGAGGCAAAGACCTTTTGATATTTGCTATGAAGATGATTCATGCTCAGCAAAATACAACCGATGCCAAAAATCCAAGTCCTTACGACCTCTCGTCTTTACTCTCCATCATGTCATTCGGCAACAGAGCTGTTGTAATCACACAACCCAGCATAACACCACCAGCAAGATACAACACACTGTTTATATCACCCTGTCCGTTTTCACCCGTGCGTCCATACAGATGCTGTGCAATCAGCGGACTCACAATGCCAAACAGTCGACCCCAGAATCCTGCAATGCCACAAGCCGTGCCACGGATAGGCGCAGGGAAGGCTTCAGGAGTCCAGCCGTAGAGAACAGCGTTGAACATGGACTGGAAGAAGTATTCCATAGTGAAGAGTCCTTCGTTTTTGGCACGTGTATCAACTGTCGAGAAGAGAATGATGGAAATGCCCATTAGTGCAGCTGATAGCACCATCGTCCACTTGCGGCCAATAGCTGGTATGCGGTAGAGAGTTGCACCAAGGAGGACTCCGACGATACCAGGCGCATACGTGTAGATGTAAGCAGCATAAGTAGATTTGAGACTTACGGATGCTGCACCGTTCTTGAGAGCAAGGATACTTGGCGAGTAGAAGCCTAACTCTGTTAGCAAGGTTTTATCACCTTCACGCTTAACTTACCAGCAACAGTAAATCCCCAGTAGTCCATGATATACGTCAACCATACAAGAACTGTAAGACGAGTCATCTTAGGACTAGAAAACAGCATCTTGTATCTCGACAGCTCAAGCTTGGCCTTTTGAGACCACGCCATGTTGAGTTGTTTTGTTCCCGCTCCCAAAGCAGGAGTTGCACTAGTACCGCTTCCAAGAGAGCTATCATCTGCCTGAAGTGACTCAAATAGCTCAAGAGTGAGTCCGCATTGCTTCTTGTTCACCTTGGCCATATGTTGAAGTGTCTCAATTGCCTGGCTGTCACGGCCGCGATAAATGAGAAACTTGGGGGTCTCGCGGAAGTTAAAGACAAAGAAGCGAAGAATGAAGACCGCGAGAGTGATGCCGCCAATTGTGAAGAGAAGATATCGCCATCCCATGTTGTCACCACGGGGACAGCAAGCTTGCCCTGCATCCGCATTGTTACATGACACCAGCGGGTTAGGCTCGGAGAAGTTGGGGGAGCATGCGTAGACTGGGATGAAGCCAAAGGCAATGGCGCTACAGAGGACGACTCCGATGGGCTGGAAGACGGACAAACAGGCCAAGAGAAAGCGTTTGTTCTGCCAACATTAGTCAAGTGCCTTTGCTGAGCCAGATCAACATACCTGGGGAATAAACTCGAGAGTAATTGTGGTGTCGATGGGAATATTTCCTCCTACACCAAAGCCGACAAACGCTGTCAACACGAGAAACGTCGTGTAATTATTAGACGCACCAAGACAAAGTCCAAATATCGATGAAATGAGACACGTCAAGTTGAACGCCCAGCGCCGACCTAAAAAGTGTCAGCCAACATCTCAACCAAAGGAAAGGAATCTCCAGGTAGAGGACCTGTTGCATCAAACGATCCAAGAGCATCATACCAATAATATCCGCCAAAAACCCCCAGACAAACGCCCCCGCTGTAAGCCCAGCATTAAAACTAGTCGAGATATTCCCTGACTCGCCATCCCCAAAGCCCAGCTCCTGCTGCAGCGGTCCAAGCACGAGACCAAAAGCCTGAGCCCAGAGGAGATCAAGCAGGTATCCGAAGCCGCAGAGACCCCAGATGTACCACTGGTATTTGCCCATGCCTTGGGCGTCGATCTCGCGGTTGATGAGGACGCATTTCTTCTCGTAGAGTGTTAGGCCGTCGAGGTTGTGGAGGAGGGGGTTGCGCGAGTTGTAGCCCTGTGCGTTTTCGACCTGTGATGAGGGGAGGGTGTCGCCGTCTACTTTGGACATTTCTTCTGAGGAGGGCATGCTGGAAGTTTTCGTGATCAAGGAATATTTGCGTAACCTCGCGTTTCAGTTGCTGACAGTGTAATGGAATGCAAAGATTAACGAGAATCTCGCCATCTCTATCTTTTGTTTAAGGGATCTGCAATTTAATGTCACACAAGTACAACTTTAATCAAGCCATCATTGGCCTACACCATCAGTATCGTTGATGTCATTTTGTACTGATGAGGTGATGCCCTGAAGGTTCTGATTGGTCCGGAGCTTCTCCTCAGCCATGCAGTCATCATCTAAACCCGGCTGTATCCTTTATTTGTCTCGCGTTGGACCAAACGCAACAATTTAGGCTATCACGGGGCGAGCGGTACGGAAGCTAATCTGGTAATCGGGGAGTTGTTTCCGGTTTAGATCCGTTTGCAAGACGTAAATGTGACGACTCACAAGTTTGTCGGTCAAGGGTAGGTGACGATATTATCCGGTATCAGATGGATGTCCAAAATTCTGCTGCATCAGTGCGATTGTTGGATACCACTTATCAGAATTACGGATAATGCTTGAGTGACTTAGAATATACTTTTTTACTTAAAAAAAAAATACATAGAGTCTTACAACTAGCATGCTCTGTGAATAGCTCATTTGCGTTTAACCCGAAGTAACAGAAGAGGATATTTTCAAGCAAGCACTTAATTAAGTAATATTAAGATAACAGCCTAATGCTAGTCTTTTGTTATGTATTTTATAGCCTTTAAAACGTGGCAAGAAAGCAATAATTAAGCCAACAGGAGACAAGGTTTAAAGTGCGTAGCTGTTATTGCAGTCTGGTCTGTAAGGCAGTTTGTTACCCTAGCTATACAGAGACTTTACTCAAGACTCCAGCACATAGAAAGCTCTGAGAGCATATTGAATATTGTGCAAGACATAAGGGCATTTTAATCGCGCTTAGATGGAACGTAGGATGGCATGCAAATAGGTTCTCTGGGTTACCATAGAAGCATTCCGAAGTTGTAATAGCGTACATGCTGAGTAGTGAACTCAGAAGCCTCAGTTTACTTTTCTCATTTCTCTTAAATTTAAATCAATGAAACAACAGATATCCTCACGATGAACCTATGCATTGCAGCGCGTTCTGATCAACGCGTCGCGCACGCGACACGACTCTGGATGCACATCTGATTTCATTAGTCACCGAGATCGATCTTCTCCACCAGATCGAAGAATCTGTGTCTCCAGAGATTAGCGTGGAGACAAGATCTATACTAGCACTCCTCTAAGCTCAAATCGGCGAAACCTTTGACACGAGGCTGTCAATGGCCCCCACCTGAGTCATTGACGTCAGCAGCAAAGTCAAGCCCGTCATGACTTTAATTATATCGTGCATATATCAATTTGTCCTTGCAAAAAACTCTTGGTCTGTTCAAGACTTGAAGTAATTTTGTTAATGATTGATCTTGGTATCTATGTCTCAGGAACCGTTCGATACTGATATTGAGAACGGCGGCGCAGGACTAATGGCTCAGAACGGAGATAAAGGTAGAGATGGGCGGAAGAAGGTGCTTGTTGTAGGTGCTGGTGCAGCTGGGTAAGTCGAATTCAGCTTGGTTTCTGGAAGATGCTGACAAAGACAGCATGTCTACTGCTTACCATTTATCAGAGCATCCAGATAAATTCGACGTGACTTTGATTGATGCAGTTGACTACTGCGGCGGTCAAGCATTCTCCATTCCCATTGACAAAGAACGACATGGAGCTTCTTGGTGCAATCAAGGCGTCCAAGGAGGACCTTACATCTTTCATCATACTGTCACCATGTTCTCCAGACAGGGCTATCACGCAGACCCTTGCAACCTGCATGTCTCGTTCGGCAAAGACGAGACGTTCTGGAACAACGTATTCCCAACTCAACTTTTGGTGCGCCATGAGAAGGAGGTTCGCCGCTTGACGACCGTTCTCAAGTTCATGCGCTGGTTTGAGATTTTCTTCGCCTTGCTTCCGCTGAAACTTGTCTTCAAGCTCTTCCTATTCTCTGAGGAATTCACCAACACTATCGCACTGCCAATGACGGCGTTGTTTCTCGGCACTGGGAATGCTACGCCTGAAGTCCCTGCGATTATGTTTGAGAGATTGTGTACCTCACCGACTTATGGAATGTGGTATCCATCCAACAGAAACACCGTCATCAGCAACAAACCTCCCATGATTGTATTCCCCAAGTTCTCAGAGTTCTACGAGACTTGGAGAAAGGATCTTGTTTCTCGCGGAGTCTCTGTCCGTCTTTCAACAGAGTTGACTGAGATTGTTCAACGAAACAAGAATGGCGTGGTTGTGAAGCTCAAGCCGAGGACTCCAATGCCCGATCATCATAACCCCAACGGCGGAGATCCCGATGCTCATGTAGGCGAGGAGAAATACGACGAAATCGTGCTCTGCTGTCTCGCCGACACGGCAAAGAAAGTCCTCGGCAAGACAGCCACCTGGAAAGAGAAGAAGGTCTTGGGCTCAGCAAAATTCAGTGACGATATTACGATCACTCACAATGATTCTGATTACATGAAGAAACATTATGAGAACTTTTATCGCGAGGACTTGGCTGTTGCGAACATCAATGGCACTGACCAATCGGATCGCCTGGCGTTTGCGAAGACAGAATATCGACCTATGTACTACATCAAGATGTACCCAGAGGACAAGTCCAAGCTGGAAATGTGCTTTGACTGCACGAATTACCAGAGTCAATTCCCCGAAAAGGTTCCCTTTGAACAGCATGTTTTTCAGACGATCTATCTCAACAAGGATCGGGACAGTAAGCTGTGGACTGATAATGAGATTGCTGAGGATAAGATCATTCGAAAGGATTGGTGGCATCAACTCTGTCACGGCTACACTCACTACCTATTCGTCATTCCCTGGATGATGTTCCTCAACGCCAAGAATCACACTCGCTTCGCAGCCTCTTGGACTCTCGTCAACGCTCACGAAGTCGCCGTCATGTCCGGAATTGCAGCTGCAGTGGATCTAGGAGCAAACTACCCTGAAGACCTGGAGAACGACAAGTTTGCATTCTTGTGTTTCAGACTCTACTATCTTCTTACATATGGAAAATGGTACAGAAGACATTTTACGTCCAAGAAGTATTTAAAATCTCAGACTACGGAGAGCCAGGCTGCTGCTGATGGAAAGAGTTGGGCTACTGGGATTTATGGTAGTGTTTATAAGGGACCTGGTGTTTCGGAGGTGGAGAGGAGTGTTTGGAAGGAGGATATTAAGAAGGGATCTAGTACTGGTAACTTGTCTTGAGGGCAGTAGAATGTAGGCTTGAGATTGAATGAGATGAGCCATTTCATTGCCTACATCGATTAATGACAGTGGTTCGCTATTTGCAAATAATTAAATATCACATGCAGTATTAAGTTAGCACGTGTTCCTTGGTGTTGGGGTTCGGAATTACTATGCTGTGCCCTATGTTTGCTTGGCAGGGGTACTGTTGGTGTTCTATTGCGTGACTGCGACCCCGGACAATTTCCTTAATCACCTTCTCTTTTGTAAACTCTCATACAAAATAGCGCTAAGCTCTTCAGGACAAAGAGAGAGAAACCGCAGAGTAGGTAGTCTAGTCTCCCAGGTAACTACATCATTCTTCATGTATTCTCTCGACCCATCCATTTAACAACGGCTCTATTTACGGCAAATGTCCCCTCACATGTCGATCTTGACAGCAAATCATGTATGCATGCGTAAACCTTAATCATGGAAAGATTAAGGCATTCTAGAAGACTGCTGCATTCGCAGTAGTACTGTAGGGTATGATCACCCTCTGCCATCGTCCATGGCAATAAGCATTGCAGCAGGGCACCAGCATCGGAGGAACTTTTGTCACCCATGTCGATTTACAAAAGGGAAGGTCAGATCCGAGGTAAGACTAACTAGGAACTACAGTGGGGGGCAAAAAGTATGAAGACCCCCTAAGTAGCTCCCCCCTGACTAGCCTGATTGAGACCGCGTTTTCAACGCCGCTTTTCCCCACCTTTACACTTATTATAACACTAAAAAACAGCTTATAATGCTGCAAGAAAAGGAGCTTTTACTATTATTATAGTCTTAAATATATAAATTAAAGAGATAAAGCTATTCTTACTATTAAATTTAAGTATAATTTACTTATATTCCTCTTAAAATAATTAAAACTATATATTACTATAAGGTATAATAGGGAGCTAAAAAAATTTTACTACTACATTTAGGTATACTTTATAAGCTTATAGAAGAGTAGTAAGATTAGCTTTTTAACTTTATTACTATTAATTTATATATAATTATAAGAGATTCACTTAATTTTATTAATAATATTATTAAATTATACTTTTTATAATACTTTTTATATAAAATAAATAAAAGAAAATAAATATAAAAGAAATATATTATCTTAATACTATTATAAGCTAGTAAAAGGCTTAAATAGATATAAACCTATTAAGGCATTAATTAGTACTATATTAAATAGAGTAATAAGTATATAATCTACTGCAATTAGAGATTAAAACCTATTTAAACCTTCTTATTATCTTAAAAAGCCCTTTATATTAGTAATATTTAAAAAGCTAAAAGATAAAGTACTATTTAATAGATATTTTAAGCTACTTTTAGTTATATTTCTTATATACTATTAGTACCTCTTATTAGTAATATTAATACTATTAGTATATATTATTTTTCCAAGTGTTAATTAGCTGTATTTACCCTCAATTTATGTTCCTCATACTGCACTGCATTGCCTTATAACCTAATCTAATCTATTACTAACCTGCTAAGCTAGCTTCAATCTACTAATATTTATAGTTTTTCCCTTAATACTAAAACTTTTATTTTCTAATTTACCTTTTTCCCCCTCTTTCCCCTCTCACTTTCTCTCCTTTACGCTATAATAGCTCTTAATTCTTATAATATAATATTTACACTATTAATTTAATTACTATAACTATGCATTTTAACTCTATAAACTACTCCTAGTATAGACTATTACTGCTAGCTAATGCAATTCTAGCAAAAAAGGCCTATTACTTAGTTAATAGGTCTTAACCCTCTTCTAGCTAATTAGTAAGATTATTTAAAGCCTATATCTAACTTATAATATATATAAAGATAAATACATTTTATATTAAAAAGCCTTACTTTATAATTAAAGATTATAAGATTAATTTACTACTTTAATAGTAATCTATTAATATATAGTAGGTCTTTACTTATAATTTTCTAAATATAAAAGAAAATATATAAATTTAAGATATAATTAAGATTAAGATTATTAATATTAATTAAAGGATTAGTTATATAATAATTAGCTACTATATCTAGAGGATTATAGCTAGATTAGCTATTATTAATGCTAATTATATAGTACTATATCTTATAATAGATTTTAAGGTTTTTAGCCTATTTTAAGATAATCTATTTAAGTTAAAGCCTTAATAATAATTACTTTAATTAGATAATAATAGAGAAGGCATTTAGCTTTAGTAGGCTAGGGAAAATATCTTTTTTATATTTATAAATTAAGGCTACTTATTTAGTTAAATTATAAGATTAAAGGTAGCAGCGCTATATAATCTTAAAACTTAATTTTAAGGTTATTATATTTTTTAATGTAGTATATAACGCTTTATATTATAATATGCTAAAAATAAGTATTATATTGTATTATCTTATTATATAAGACTCTATTGGCTATACCTTGCGTATTGCTGCAGAGACATTTTAACTTTTTAATATATTATTTTTATTATTTTATTTTACTTTAGTTTCTTTAAGCAGGAGATATCTTTATATATAATAATATATCTATATATACTACTTAGATTATTAAAGCTCTACTAGAAGAGCTATAAGTTAAGTTAATAATCTAGCTGCTATATTTACTTAATTTAAACCTTATAGAAAATCTATAAGTACTTATAAAGGTAAAGATATATTAATTATATCTAGAACTAATATATATAAAGGATATAATTACTATATAATATACCCTAGTCTTAGCTATAATAAAAGCTTAAAATAATCTTAAAAATATAATATTAAAAAACCTCTATAATATAATACTAAACTGCATTATAGCTATAATTGCTATAGAAGGCTAATATATAAAGTATTAATCCTATTTACCCTTATTTTATAAGGTTAAAAATGCAAGCTTAAAGCAGCATTGCGATAATCTCCTGTTGCGGTTAGATGCCTTCTTTAGTACCTCGGGGGGTCTTTATACTTTTTGCCCCCCACTGTAGCCCGAGGAAGCCGTCGCCTGTCATATTCACTATCTGGGTGCTGTTCCAGACTATGTGCGCTGTTCTGTCTCTGGTTGGCCGGAGTAGTTCTGGGTATAAGCTTTGGAAGATTGCAGATCATGGTGGGACCAATCATTTGGGGGTTCTCAGAAGAGCTAGAAGCTCATAATCCCCAATACGCCACCCTCGGTTGGGGGGAGAGCTACAAGGGTTACCTACTTCAAGTCCAGGACGTGGAAATACTGAGCTTGCCACAAACAGCAGTTGGTTGATGTTGCGAGGTGAGATCCGTGGTATTCTGGCGCCACTGGCTTGCATGAGTAGTGATCTAGGATAGTTGAAGGTGTACTGTACTCTATTTCGACATCTCGCCAGTTGACGACTGAGACATATCTGGTTTCGATGACTGTAATCAACTCTGCTATCATCAGAACGGGGCAAAAAAGATATAAATCACTATCATGGCACGATCCATCGTTCATATCTAGGTTCGCAATCGCTGATGGATACCGGCAATCTAGGTGGATTCATCACGGGAAGGCCGCGCCTCTCATCGTCCTCGTCATGGTCTTGAACGATAAATTGGGTGGTCAAGGCTGTGACACTAAGCAACAAGGGGTTAACGACCAAAGCTGGAAATGGTCACATGGGGTCATTTGGTGCCGCTTATACTCGGGAGAGCCTGAGAGGGGAACTCGTGTTCTTCAATAGGCTTCAATACTCTATTCAACCCCTGGCGAAGAAAACCCCAAGTTTTCTGCGTGCTGCTGTCTTGTCATGCAGGATAAGTCAGCAGATTCATTGGCATCCGGAAGCACGGCACCAGCTTATCTGCGGGTATGTAAATACCTTCCTAAAGCGGTAGGTCGGGCTCCCGTGGTGGTTGTGCGGGGCCCGAAGATTTTTGGAGCTATCAGCGATAGTGATAACGTAGACGGGTATGACCGTTTTTGCGACGTAACAGGAGCTTCGGCACCAAGATATGGTACACAGTCAGAACTTTAGTCTAGACCTGAAAAGGCTAATGCCCCTTCAACCAAGGGCCCCATCGCATGACCAGCCTGTCAAGTTCATGTTTGGAGAGACTCTGGGGTAAAGAGGAGCTGAAGCTCTGCATCGTTTAAGTTCGTTGGAGAAAGACTGTTTCCCCCCTGCGAGTGACCACTGTTCGGGGACGCCAGGCCAATAGAAGTGAGCCAGTAAGCTCTCCCTATCTGTAGAGCTCCAGCGCTATCTGGAACGGGCGTGGCGCTGGACCCAACAAAAGGCCATGGCGAGCCCTGGGACCATGTCCTTGATAAGAAGGTCGGGTTGGTCGTATTTTTGTCTTCCGTGTTGGTATGGTGGTCAGATTGTAAATGTCAAGAAGTGCTGACGGGGTCTTATTACCAGTAGATTGGTCCACGCCGCATGAAGCATCACGATATCTAAAACGAATGCAACGTGATCTGAATGTGTTGCAGCTCCAAATTTACATACACATCGCCAAGAGTGTCAAGAGATTGCCAAGTCGGCAGCCAAGAAGCGCCCAGAGATGTCAAGGAAACACGGGCGACAATTGAGTGTGGCAGCCCCCAGGGTACCTACAGTACAGTACAGCAAAGCAAAGCACGGTCGTCGCATTGGAATGTCTCGTTTTAATTGCACAGACAAGGGTTCTAGACCGACCCCCCAGGGCCCCTCTCCCCCTTCTCGGGGGAGGAGATGATATCGAGAAAGAACCCCGCCGAGCCCATTCCCTGTAGCGTCGCAACTAGAGCTTATCTTAAGCTTGTTCAAAGCTGCCTAGCGTCGCTGCTGGGCTTGGCACATAAAGACACTCCAAAGCCCAGGTTCTGCTAGACAGTTTGTTTTGAGACAGACATTTCTAATACTTTCTCTTTCTTCACTGTTTTACTGTTACTCGCACAGTAAAAACATTGCCCATCATGTCGTCGTCACCGCACAAGGATGAGGTGAATTATGAGACCAAGGACGAGACTTCGGTCACGGTGCCTCATGATGAGGAGCAGGGCACGACTACGGGCGAGGGTCAGCTCAAGCGTGATCTCCGCGGTCGACACATGCAGATGATTGCCATTGGAGGTGCCATCGGTGCTGGTCTTTTCGTCGGTTCTGGTAGTGCTCTTCACAAGGGAGGTCCCGCGTCGCTGGTAATTGGTGAGTAACCCCTACATACGACATTTTAATTGAGGACCAATGCTAATTAATTATCGCAGGCTGTAAGTTTATTTCGTCCACTCGATGTCGCGCAATAACCAACACATTCTAGATCTCATCATCGGTGTCATGTTGCTCTGCACCAACCTCGCCCTCGCAGAAATGGCTGTTCTGTACCCCGTCAACGGTGCCTTTTACACCTACATTGTCCGCTTCGTCGATCCCTCTTGGGGCTTTGCTTGTGGTTGGGAATACGCTTTGTCCTGGCTCACGGTTCTTCCCTTCGAGTTGATCGCTGCGTCCAAGACCATTGAGTTCTGGCGCACTGACATCCACATGGTTCGTAGATTTTCTATCTCTAGATCTGCCTTGGCGGGCTTGGCGATGCCCGGTCGTCTTGGCATATGCACCTTGACGTTTTGACAGATTCAATGAGCTAACCTTTTGTCGCTAGGCTGTTTGGGTCACTGTCTTCCTTGTCGCTCTCACCATCGTTCAAATATTTGGTGTCCGTGGTTACGGAGAGGGTAAGCATTCATCACCAACGTCTTCTCAGTGCCATCACTAACGCGTCGCAGTCGAATTCGTCCTCTCCTCCATCAAGATCTGCGCTTGTTTGGGATTCATCATCCTCGGCATCATCATCAACTGTGGTGGTGTCGGTGATCAGGGCTACCTCGGCACCAAGTACTGGGACAACCCTGGTGCTTTCACCAACTTCAAGGGCTTCTGCGCTGTCTTTACCATTGCCGGTAAGTCTCATGTCTCTTTCACTGCTACAATTGCTAACAAATCTAGCCTTTGCCTTTGGTGGTACTGAAATGGTTGGTCTCGCCGCCGCTGAGACTGCTAACCCTCGCAAGTCTGTCCCCACTGCTTCCAAGCAGGTCTTTTGGCGTATCGCTCTCTTCTACGTCATCAACCTCTTCATCGTCGGAATCATTCTCCGATCTGATGATGAGCGTCTCCTCGGTGCCTCTGGCGCTAACACCAAGGCCTCGCCTTTCGTCCTCGCCATTCAGGATGCAGGCATCAAGGTTCTGCCCTCCATCTTCAACGCAGTCATCACCATCTCCGTCTTGTCCGTCGCAAACTCGTGCACCTTTGGTTCCACCCGTACCATGCAGGCTATGGCCACCCGTGGACACGCTCCCAAGTTCCTCAACTACATTGACAAGAAGGGTCGTCCCCTCTACTGTGTCATCATTCAGCTTGCTTTCGGTCTGCTCGCTTACGTCGGAGAGTCAAAGAAGGGAGGTACCATCTTTGACTGGCTTCTCGCCTTGTCTGGTCTGGCTTTCCTCTTTGTTTGGGGCACTATCTGCCTCGCTCACGCCCGTATGCGATCTGGTTTCAAGGCCCAGGGCATTAACCTGGACCTTGTCCCTTACAAGACCCCCTTCGGTGTCTGGGGCAGCTACCTCGGTGTCTTCCTTAACGTCATTGCTCTCGTCGCCACCTTCTACTCTTCCCTCTACGTAAGTTCACCCAACCAACGTGATGTGATAATCTTATACTAACTTGACCAGGCTCCTGATGGCTCCCCCCCCAATGCCGAGGCTTTCTTCATGTCTTTCCTCGCTGGCCCCATCATTCTCGTCCTGTACCTCGGTTACAAGGTCTACTCTCGCGACTGGAAGTTGTATGTCAAGGCTATTGATATGGATCTCCAGACTGGCATTGTCCTCCTTGATGAGCCCGAGCCCCAGACCCCCTGGTCATGGAAGTCTGCGCCAAGACGTCTGCTCTCGGCTGTTATCTAGATATCTTGACAAAAATTGTCCTTAAAATAGTTTGCTCCGGGGCACAGTAGTTTAAATCTCATTCAATATACCTCCCTCTTACTGTCCTCAATGTCATGTTACCCCAAATCTATTCGACCGGCAACAACAGGAAGCGGCCGAAGGGCCAGGATCGGCTATTCTGTGAATTTTAATTCCCAATCTTCCCCAGCTTTCCCCGCAGATCGACTCATAGCATTTCTCCTTTCGGATTCTTGCCTTACGGACCTGCACTGCTACAGGCGCGCATATTTAACAGTCTTACGTTCCATCAACCCATTTCCCGCCTTTAGCCTGAGTCGACAAGGTTGCGAAGCGCCTTCAGGCTAAAGGCAAAACTGTCCCCATGGGGAAAAGCGAGGTTGGCAATGTTTCACTGAGAGTGACAATAATGCACAAAGAAACAGAGCAATCATAAATGCGAGTCAGATATTGGGTAATTTTTTGTCGCTTCTATTCGGCCCGTTACATCGTGTATGCCTCTTGAATTAGCCGAAATTGATTCGTTGCTTGTCATGTACTGGTAATACAGACTCATGGATGATACAAGGATTTATCCTGCAGCCTCAAACTGCCGGGTGAGATTGATTTCATATATAGATACAAATGCAACAGCACGTCGCTGCAGTGATTTTTCTCTGGTGCTCCAAGCAGTTGCATCGAGTCCACTGCGACTCTACACTTTCCAACCTAGACTACAGCCAAGACCGAACGAAAGAGAGTCAACATGGGTGTCGCACCAACTACAATCGGCACTTACGATGCCGCCCTCCAGAGGCGCCAGGCGCTTATGGGTGCCAGTGGCGCGCGAGCCCTCGTCAAGAACTGGAAGGTCGCCCGAATTGCCGCTTTTGCGTGTATCGGAGGTATCCTCTACGGTTACAACCAGGGAATGTTTTCGGGTATTCTGACAATGCCTTCTTTTGAGAGCCGTAAGACTCCTCTTGTTGTTTTGTGGAGATTTGCTGACATGTACAGACATGGGAGATTACATCAAGAACCAGACCAAGAAGGGTTGGCTTACATCTATTCTTGAGCTTGGTGCATGGCTCGGAACTGTCATGTCTGGTGCCATCGCTGAATTGTGCTCTCGTAAATATGGTATCCTGATCGCTACTGTTGTCTTTATCGTTGGTGTCGTCATTCAGTCCACTGCCATTCAAGCTGGACACGATGTCATTCTCGCCGGGCGATTCATTACGTATGTATTTCGAGTACGCTTTGATCTCAGCTAACATCTGTAGTGGTATGGGAGTCGGTAGCTTGTCCACCATTGTTCCGCTCTACAACTCCGAATGCGCTCCACCGTACGTAACGACCGACAGTAATGATATACGGAGGCTTACGGTGTTATAGTGAAGTTCGAGGTGCCTTAGTCGCCCTGCAGCAGCTTGCCATTACTTTTGGTATCATGATTAGTTTCTGGATCGACTAGTAAGACTCACACCCACAAAGGCCATTCCCATACTGACAATCGACAGTGGCTGCCATTTCATCGGTGGAACTGGCGAGGGTCAAAAAGACGCCGCCTGGCAAATCCCCATCTGCCTTCAACTCGCCCCAGCTCTCATTCTTCTCGTCGGCATGGCATGGATGCCCTTCTCGCCCCGATGGCTCATCCACCACGGAAGAGAAGAGGAAGCTAGAGAGGTCCTAGCCAACCTTCGAGATCTCCCTACAGACCACGAACTCATCGAGTTGGAATTCCTCGAGATCAAGGCTCAATCACTCTTCGAGAAGCGAAGCTTGGCTGAGAGATTCCCCCATCTCCAAGCCGAGTCAGCGATGAACACCGTCAAACTCCAATTCGTTGCTATTGGTGCTCTCTTCAAGTCCAAGGCCATGTTCAAGCGTGTCATTGTCGCTACTGTGACCATGTTCTTCCAACAGTGGACCGGTATCAACGCTGTAGGTCATTCTCGCAACAACGTGAATCCAATCATCTAACAGAATCAAGGTCCTCTACTACGCTCCTCAGATCTTTGGGCAACTCGGTCTCAGCAGCAACACGACCAGTCTCTTGGCCACTGGTGTCGTCGGTATCGTCATGTTTATCGCTACCGTTCCTGCAGTCTTGTGGATCGATCGCCTCGGTCGTAAGCCTGTCTTGACTGTCGGTGCTATTGGCATGGGTGCTTGCCATCTCATCATCGCTGTCATTCTTGCCAAGAATATCGACCAGTTTGAGACTCACAAGGCCGCTGGTTGGGCTGCTATCTGCATGGTTTGGCTGTTTGTCGTCCACTTTGGATGTGAGTCTGAGCCCAGCTCTCTTTGGTTGACTGATGCTAATGATGTTAGACTCCTGGGGTCCCTGTGCCTGGATCATCGTCGCCGAGGTTTGGCCTCTCAGCACACGACCTTATGGTACTTCGCTTGGTGCCTCAAGTAACTGGATGAACAACTTTATGTATGTGACATGACTTGGTATTCTTTGTGTTAGCTAACGTTGATCAGTGTCGGACAAGTCACACCAGACATGCTGGAAAACATCACATACGGAACCTACATCTTGTTCGGATTGCTTACGTGGATTGGTGCTGCTTTTATTTGGTTTTTCGTTCCAGAGACTAAGCGACTGTCACTTGAAGAGATGGTACGTATCCCTCCAGCTTTTAATAGCACAGCTGCTGACTTTCCTAGGACATCATATTTGGATCTGAAGGAACTGCCCTTGCTGATAACGAGCGCATGGCTGAGATTAACCGTGAGATTGGTCTTGAGAGCATCATTTACCGTGATCAGTCTACTCATCACGCAGAGGTCCCAGAGAAGGAGACGCTGTAATTGTTTGAAGAAGAGCTTGCTTGTCTATTGATACCTTGATGACAATTGGTAATGGGCTATTTACACAGATTGGGCATTCATAATAGCTATTGTCAATTGAGTCTCCCACTCATATCTTACCCAAACCTTTTTCTAGCCGCCGCTGTTCATATGCTGGGTCGCCTTGTGTAATCAACAACGGTGGGCCTGGCTTAGCTCTTGGATCAACGGTCTGAACATTATTTCTTGTGAGCCAGAAAGGAGCGATTATCTTCAGCAAGCCGAGATCTATGGCTTTGAGAATGTTCTATATGTAACATGCAGCTGCATCTGTCATTTTATCAACTCCGAACCCAGTCATTTAACCGGTCCGCCAACTGTCAATGATTGATGCGGATGATAGTTTTGCGAGCCAAGACACCAGGTAGAAAATACCAATCCTTAATAAGAATAAACTGAACGACAAGCACTAATCAGGACCTATAATGATTCGAGATGACTCACTTCTATAAATTTCCTCTTCTGTCAAAGAACTGGGCCTGTTCTCGACGCTAACTCCACGCCGTGACACGCCTCGCCACTGTTTTTCAGAAATAAGATCGCGACAGACCAATCAGAATGTCAGCATAACCAAGACAGGATCATCGCTATATCTGAAGCGCGAAAATTCATTTCTGGCGAGGACTCATGTAGTTCTGTACAATCGAAGTTCCACTTTCAGTCCACCTGAAATAACCGCTATGAAAGTGCAGAGCAAATATCTCAATGCCTTAAATATTGAATAATACGTCTTTATATTCCTATTTCATTTCTCATTCATTCTTTGTTGCTTAACCTGGCACTTTCAGTAGTAATCAATGGCTTTCCTTTCCTCTCCGTTGGGCCTTAGTGCCTCACTCATAGCCATCCTGATCGGGGCCATCATTTTCGCTAATAAGATACCAAAATTCCCAATCATCAACAAATATCCCAAAGACTTCTTCCACCGTCAGGCGCATCACGAGTACAAGATAAACACAAAAAAGCTACTCAAAGATGGTGCTACCAAGTATGGCGAGAACCCCTTCAACATCCTGGTCCCAAATGGTATCAAGACAATTCTGCCACCTTCTTGTGTCGGCTGGGCCAAGTACAACAAGGACCTTGACCATCAGCAGCTTATAAGAGACGAATACTTTGCTAGCTACCCCGGTTTCGACGTTCAGCATGTTTTGCATCACCCAAATAGAATGGTTATCAACATGGTCCAGGGAAAGTTGTCCAAAACCGACAAGACTCTCTCTGTCATGAATGAACACATCAAGGCAGGTTTGTCTGACATCTGGGGAGAGAATAAGTCGTGGGAAACACTCAACTGGGAAGATGGAACTACTGGAGTTATATCCTGCGCAGCAGCATCCATCTTTGTCGGGCCGGAACTCGCTGCTGACCCTGAATGGCAAAAAGTCTCGAGGGCTTATGTTCTGGACTATTTTGGAGCTGTTGGGGAAATGCATCTATGGCCCTCGTGGTTGAGATGGCTGGTTGTCTGGTATCTTCCGGGTGCCTCAGCCTGCCGTGCTGGTCTGAAGCGGGCTCGCGAAATGGTGAACAAGGTGGTTCAGAAGAGACGGCAAGAGGAAGAACAGGCTAAAAGCCAAGGAAAAGAGCTTCCCGCTTACTACGACGCCCTTGCTTGGACTCTTGAATCGCCACTCGGAAACGAGTTTGAGCCTGCAGACGTTCAACTAGCACTGGCTATGGCCGCTCTGTTTACCACTTCAGAGCTCTTTCGACAGATTCTCATTGAGGTAGCTCAACACCCTGAGGTTACCGAGCATCTGAGACGAGAGATCGAGGATGCTGCACCGGATCACGACTTTACTGCTACCTCGCTTGTCAAGATGCAGTTGCTCGATAGTTTCATGAAGGAGACCCAAAGGCAAATTCCCTCGCTAGGTAAGTACTTCACTGGGGAGGTTTATGACACTTGCTAAGTCATCTAAGTGGTATTGGAGAGATTGGTCATCCGCGACACCCGACTTTCCGACGGCACTCTTCTCGAAAAAGGAACTCACATCGCCATCGATGCTCGAGAGATGTATGATCCCGCCAAGTTTGAGAATCCCGAAGAGTTTGATGCGTGGCGCTTTTATAAGCGTCGACAAGCTGGCGACAACACAAGTTTGTTCGTACAGTCAAGCCCGGAGCATGCTCAGTTCGGCATGGGCAAGCACCTGTGTCCTGGAAGGTTCTTTGCTGGCAGCGAGTTGAAGCTTTGCCTGGCTCATATCATACTCAAGTATGACATTAGATTGAAGGATGGGTGTTTGGGAAAGCCTATGCAGTTTGGCTTCTTGAGTGCCACTGATCCATATATCCAGCTGGAAGTTCGAAGAAGATAATATTGGAAAATTTGTATTTGTATGGTTGATAGACTAGAAATTGATTTTACGAATTAGAGTATATTCTCATGGCTGGCAAAGCCTGCTTTCATGGATGGTCAAAGGGGAATAACGACACACTACTTTGTAATTTTATTCTATTATGCTGAAGCTGTTGTCCTTCCTTCTGCCAGCAGAAGGACAAAGCTACACCAAGAAGCCGATCACTTCTTATTCTGCTTCTTCTTTCTCTTCTCAATGCACTTGGCGCACAACTTGTCAACCTCAGTGTCAATTAACTCAGTTGGTGTTCTGCAAGCCCCAACTATACCTCTTGACGCATTACATGGGTATGTGACATTCCTTGTCATTTTCCCGTTGCGGCAATCTGGGCATATTTCAAACTCTCTGCATTGCCGACACATTGGGGTGGACAGTAATAATAGGGTTAAGCTGTAGGTAGATAGTAGAATATTGCTGTTTTGAATGGAAGATTTAATTAGGTTGATATTTCCAAGTAATAGAGCGACAACGAGGTAATTTATAGTTGAAGGAACATGAGTGGTCCTGTAACATGCAAGGTGGTGTTGTTCACGGTTGATTATGCCAGCTACAATGTTCACAGCCCAAAATAGCTTGAATTACATCATTGCCTGAGCCTTGAATAGATGAACATTGCCTCTTGGTATATCTCACCATGACTCACTTCAAGAGATTACTAAAAGCTCACAGTCTAACGCGGTAACACATACACAGGGACTAATGGACTGAAAACGTCTGTTGATCAGCCCCAGACTTCGCAATGCCACGCATTAGATTTCTGCTAATTCTTCCTTATATTAAATATGTCGTTTGATTACACAATAATAAAGGCTGCTGATTGCATTTTCGAAGTCTATTTGTGCTCCCATATATTGCAAGACATTGCCGTATCTTCCAATTTCCAATACTCCAGTTAATTCCCTCCCTGTCTATCAGCAATTGCCACTCATGTCTTCTTGCTTTTATTTCTACATTTAGAACACATACTTTTAGTTGTCTCAACCCTCCTTCCGGTTCTGCCACATCGTCCAAAGAAGCCTCGAGACTGGGAACAGCAGTGGTCAGAGAACCGCTGGGTAAGAAGGACCTCACAGACCCGGCAGACGGTTTGATATGTTATCTCTACATACATAACGTAGTCCTTGTATTTTTACTGGCAACTGGATATCGAATTAGTTATTCGTGGTACAGACTGAGGGATGCAATATCGAAACTTAGTAGACTTAACTGTCACTTGTGTAGAATATGAAAGAAAGAAAGATGCTTCCAATTTATAGTCTAAGATATTGAGGCATAGTAGGCTGACTCGTGATCCTCGATATGAGGCTAAGTTGATGTGTAAATATGGTGACTCGATCTACATTATATACTATTCACCCAATTGAGTTCTTGAAGAAGTGTTACCAATTGGCTTGATGATTTGGCCAATACAACATCGTTTAATCGTGAGAAGAGAACGTCCGTACCAATTCCTAATGGCCAACTACTCAATCTAGGAGACTGACGTTTCAAAGGGCAGTTACATATTGCCTGCGATACAACATTGAAGAGTTCGAGGAGACTACGGAAGAGGCATTGGATAGCCCCATTTGATGATTTAAGTAGTGAATAGTTTAATACTAATATGAAAGATATAATTAAAGCAGCAGTTGATCAATTAAGACGGATCAATTAAGACGGGTACAGATGCCATCTAGTGAATGAGACCGTCATTCTTGACTTGCTCAAGGTACTTGAAATAGCTTGCAGTGCTGTTTCGTCGAAGCTGTTTGCCATACTTGATGAACACAAAAGCAAGAGAAAACTGAGCCATTGCAACAAAGGCTGCGACAAGGAAAGCGTTCTGATAGCCCATTCCTGTAACCCATGGTGTGACACTGGGAGAGGTCAGTAGGTGAAAGCTTGGAGGATGGTGAGTCACGTACCCATATCCAATGGCAAAGCTCATGGTGTTGCGAATCAGAATGATCGTGACAATAGCGTCAGAGCCAAGTTCGGTGTAGCAGTCGATGCAGTAGCTGAGAGGAAGCTGACAGCCTGCAGTGATTGCGGCACCTAAGATTCCCATGGCGATCAAGAGTCCTGACCAGTGAACCTGATGAGCAGCTCCAACGCCCCAGAGTAGTAGTCCAGCTGGGACGAGTAGGCCCAGAACAGCATAAAGCCAGAGGCGGTATTCAGGCTCGCGGATGCCGTTGTTACGGCGCGTCAGGTACAAGACGAGCTTATCTCCTAATGGGCCAGAGAAGAATGACCTGCTTCTTGTTAGCACATGTATGATTTGAGTGGCAATCCGATGAGACCTACCCGATAAAGACTCCAATGACGGTGGCGATGTAGCAAAGACCAACAGAGCTTGCTTTGAACGAATAAGGAGGGGCCGAGAGAATGATCGACGCTGTACCATTGAGGACGTTGAAGTAGCAAACAACAGCGCCGTACATGAAGCCACAGAACACAACTATGGGCAAGGAGAAGTACTTGAATGGTCGAATGAGCATGCCCTTTAGAGGAACGCTGTCTTGGATATGCTCGCTTCGGAAGATCTTCATTTTGTCGAGGAATGTCTTGGAGGAGGGGAGAACGGTGCCGTTGACGACATCTACATTTGATGTAGTCTGCGACTCTAATTCTTTCTTCCCATCGGTAGGAGACTCAGTCGGTTTGTTTATCTCGACCGTATCGTTGAGGTGGAGTGGAGTAGCCTTTCTATTGTACTTTGTCTCTTCCATGAAGAACAGGCAAATGACGAATGCGATTGCGTTGAAGATGGCACACCAGTGCTGCTTGAGTCAGTCAAGCAACTTGTATTATTGTTTGTTACTTACCAGCACCCATTCCCAACCTTGTCCGTCGTTGATGAAGCCAGAGATGACAGGCGCAACAAAGTTTGAGCCTCCGAGGAATAGAGCATAGTACGCAATGTAGGTGCCTCTCTCGTGGGCAAAGTACTACATGGGTCAGTAAGATCGAGAGATGCAAAGCGAGTAAGATGCGACTTACCACATCTGATACGGAGATTTCGCAGAGTGACTCGATGGGAGCACCGAAGGTTCCTTGGAGGACCTTGCGCAGCTTTGGGTATTGGTACTGACCTTGGCGGTTCTGTGAGAGTACCAGCTGCCTTTTGTGGCGCATATGGACTGAGGACTACCGCACTGCGCAACCCGTACAAAGGCGTTTGTCTCCCTGGTGCTGGGCAAGAGAGTATCCGATGCGTTATATCACCGCTAGCCAATACTGCAGAAGATCTTGGCCTTTTTCAGAAAGCTGTTCTTGATCAGGAACCCTGGGAGATTGAGACATCGCTGGTGCCTCAGCCTTGGAAGCAGACAAGTCCGCTAAAGCCTGGTAACTTTACTATTGGTGTTATGTGGGAAGATGGGTGAGTTCTCTTTTCCTGACCGCGTCTGTCAGCTAACTGTCGTCGCAGCCTTGTCCGACCCCATCCTCCAGTCCTTCGCGCACTCCGACACGCCGTTGAGAAGCTCAAGACTGCAGGCATTACTGTAGTCGACTTTGAGCCGTATAACCACCAAGAAGGCATGGACATTGTTTCAAAACTGTACTTTCCTGAATGTGCTGTGACACAGAAGGAACTCTTGGAAAAGGGAGGAGAGCCTATCGCGCCGCTGTCGGACTATATCTTCAACTTTTCCCCGCCGCGGCCCCTTACTATACAGGAGAACTGGGCATTTAATGTAAAAAGAGACGCTTTTCGAGAGCAGTAAGTACACAGCAGACCAAAAGCAAACCTGGCTAACTTCTTTAGGTACCACAAGATCATGAAAGATCGGGGCGTTGACTTTATCCTCTGTCCTGCCTACGTCGGGCCAGCTGCAAAGTTAGGCGATGGTCATTATATTCCATACACGGCCATCTGGAATCTTCTCGACCAACCAGCCGTTACATTCCCGACTGGACTGAAAGTTGAGCCAACCGATACACCATACTCTGACTTCAACCCCCGATCAGCCGAAGAGGAACGAGAATACAACAAGTGTAAGTCATGCTGCTGGCAATGTTGCTGGATCAATACTGACACGATGGTAGACTCGCCAGTGGAGTACGCTGAAGCACTGTTGGCGCTGCAAATTGTCGGTAAGCACTTCCGTGATGAAGACACGGTCGCTGCAGTAGAGTTGGTGTCAAAGATTGTCCAGGGATAAACAGGCTTATTGTCCTAAATAGAATTCAGTAGCTGCATATTTAAGTCTTTCGTATTATGATTGAAGTACACCGTTTCAATCTTCCAGTAAAATTGCCAAATTAAGACCTGATACCATCGAGGAGCAAGCGAGGCTTGTGACACCAGTATTGTACTTCTTGTCAGCCCATTGGAGTCTATTAGCTTAAGAGACTAGCAATCGACGATACTGGGGGCGACTGAACGGGCTAGCGCTAAAGTCTTATCGGTTACTGCAGCTTAAAACCCCGACTTCCCCGCTTCTGATTTGACCCTGGTACCGTAACTTCTCCGCTTTCATTGCAGGCATAGCCGCCGTTCACCCTTCAGATACCCATGAGAACATCACCGCCGGTCTGATCATGCCAGATGCCAAATTACGGGCCAAAACTGGCTGCGTTACATGTTAGTAAAGCGAAATTGGATTCATGCCCTTACTAACTATTCATAGGCAGACAACGCCGAGTCAAATGTGACGAAGCGAAGCCATCATGTCGCAACTGCTCTCGTTTTGGTCGCAGCTGTTCATGGCCGAAAGCCACTGAAATGGCTGATAAAAGGCATCGTTGACGACGTGCAACTCTCGATTCTTCGACTCCCACTAGCGATGGCAACGCCCCACCTAATACTGACGAGCCTGCGCATGATATCGTCCCAGTTCTAAACAACAGAGCATCACTTACGACTATCAACCACCCACTCTGCGAAACGGAAATCGAGTTCGAGTTGGTGCATCACTTTTACAACTTCCACTTCAACTCTCTTACTCTCCCAACAAAGGACAAGTCATACTTCTTTCAGTGCCAGTCAGACCTTATGGATATGATGTCAAACAACAGAACTGTCAAATATGCTGTACTGGCCAACTGTGCTTCAAACAAGCATGTACTGATGAACAATGACCGGTATCGCCTCATAGCTTTGCGATATTACACAGAAGCTATGAGAGGGCTGAACCAGGAGCTTGTGGACTTTTGTCCATCAGATACCTATCGGCATTCGTGTTTATTAACAGTAGCATCGTATCTATACGTGTACAATGTATGTGGCCAACGATGAAGAATGATCACTATGATGTTGGCTAACGTGATTCACCGCCAGTTCTGGAGTCTTGATGCGATGTCAGACCCAAGGCCCCACGTTGTCGGGGCGGTGAAGCTGCTCAGCTTGAGGAACCAAGACAACAGTTCATCAAGGCCATTCTTTCAAAACTACGACAGGATCAATGTTGAAAGTGTTCTGTATCAGGGCTTTTTGCTATCTATCAGGAGGCCTTTCAGACCTAACTTTCGACTAGACTCTGAGTTCATCAGCCATGCTGAAGACTTGCTTCAGTCATACGATAACGCAAAACCATTCTCTGCAAAACCAAGTATCGTCCTCGGAGTACCTACATCCTTGTATCGACTTATACTACGGATAATCGACTCGTATAATATCCCGCGAAGCAATCTTTCAGATCACTTAAAGGCCTTGAAGGCCGAGCTGCAATACTGGGAGCAGTTATTATTCGATGACGAAAGCAGCCAGAATGTTCAAAAGGGAGATTCACGCTTCAACGACCTGATGATAATTGCAACTTCTCTCCTGCTTGATCTAATCACTGAAACCCTAATGCCAGTTGGGGATGTAAGTTGTCCTGCATCTTCGGCTGGAGACAGGGATGGGAAGCCCTGGAGATGGCAACTCGATTTGGCTATGAATATTCTCCAATGTCCCGAGGAACATCAAAAATGGAGCGGTTGCTATTTGGGAGCATGGCCATTGCTGATACTTGGTTACGGTGCCAGGTCATTAGAAGAGATTACACTGGTGAGGGACATCTTGACAAGGATGCAGCAACGCATAGGATATGGCGAGGTTCAGAGGATACGGGACGAATTGGACGAGATTACGACGTACAAGGGCTCAGAGGTTTTGGTACGTCAAGAGATCGTCGGATAGGCTATCTTCCAAAGTTATCTTCTAGATTGATAGGTCATATCGCCAGGTGACTGGATCTCAATTACAACTTAAGCACTTGTGAGATCTGTCACGGACTAATGTATTGTTGGTAAAATATATCTTCTATCTTGTCTTGATCTATTATGCCTAGGGAGCTGTGACATAATATTTATGAAGATTCATAGTGAACAGAAGCAGATTTCTTAGTCATAATTGGGCCACTCTCCATCGAAGCCAGAGTCTCTTACTCAGCGACTAAGTCTAAGCAGTACCGCTCGTAGTATCCTCTGCCTCACTTGCGCCTGGTGGCGAGGGTCCACCAGGTCCACCGGGACCACCGCCTCCAAAGTCAGGGTTAGTGTGGCCACCATCCTCATATCTAAAGACTGCGGGTGTGACCTTCTCAGTGGTGGTGATGTTGATGCCATAAGCCAACCAGCCGAAGACACCCTCAGCAACAGTGTCACTAAGAAGGGTCCATTCGACGACCGGGTCATAGTCCTGGTTGGCAGCCTGCGCTAGAATTCCGTCACGAGCGTTTGTGGTCTGAGCTTGCGTGTTGGTGTTGTAAGGAGCAAGTGCCTCAACTTCCTCGATCAGGTCCTGATCGAAGTAAGTCTGCCCGATGTGACTACTGTAGATGACGTTTCCGAGTGTCTTATTCTGGTACAGAGTTGCGTTTGCATGAGCCAGGAGATGGATATGCGTGGTACGGCCAACATAATGACCTGGGAAGAGGGTCTCAAACTGGGCAACGCCATCTTCATCAGTTGGCTGGATGCCGCGGCCAAAGGTCTTATCGATGTTGCTCTTGTCGGCAAAGTTTCCGTTTCCCTGATTATTAACGCCGCCGTAAACACCAGTGGAGTTGCAGTGCCAGATCTCGAGATATAGCTCTGGAACAGGCTCGCAAGTAGCTACGTTGATGATCTGGTAGTCGAGAATAAGATCAACGCCCTCCTGGTCCTCTTTCAGATCGCGTCGGATAGATTCGCCACTGACGTCTCGTAGTTGTTAGCGAATATCGGTGTGACAGCTGACCAACACTCACAGTATGGACCGAGAGTGACCTCGGGGGTTAGCACGCATGAGTTTTGGCCTGCGAAGAGGATCTCGGGTGCAGTGTTGGGTGTATAACCGAGATCGGTCTTGTTGTGGTCCGTGTTGAGCACGTCCTCAAGATCACGCTTCTTGATACCACCTAAGACAAGCCACATTAGCAAGAGATAAGTATGTTTTTGGGAATTACTTACGCTTTTGGCGATGCTCCTCGATCAAGGCAGAACGGCGCTTGATGTTACGCTCGGTGACACCTCTGGCCTTTAGAATCTCAGCACAGTGGCGAAGAGACAATCTCTCAGCACTGGCTTCAAAGGAACGACGTGCCTCAAGCTCGTCGTGGTGGTCTTCGCCTGGATGAGCTACGGCCAAAGCAGCCAAAGCCAAAGAAATTGAAGCAGAAAGACGCATGGTAACAGTATAGACAAAAACAGTGATGCAAGCGATGTCGAGTGTCGAATGTCGGTATAACAAAGCGAGAAATCCAGTTCTCTTTATGCATTTTCAGACGGACTATAACATCTCCGTCAGTCTTCAAGGTCGCATCCCACCGTTATCCCACCATTGTAAATCAATCACGTCTTTATGCCGTCCGTCTTGGCAATGTCACGTTGAAAAAGTTCCGCAATGCGAAAAATGGCCGTACTTGGCAGGAGGGATCCATTTCACATGCCTTATGCTTAAAGAAGCGTGATCCTTGCAACGTGATATGAGTAAATGGTCTTTTCTAATTCGCTGTGATATATGCAACCCCATCGTAGATCATCGGGATGTGGGCGAGCATACGTGATATGGTCCACAGACGGGTCGGGAACCGACTCGTTAAAGAAGGTCAAAACGCACAGTTGTATATAGACCCATGTATGTAATGTTTCGGATTTACGGTCTTTTCAAGTTCTGCCGGCGGCACTACGGCCGGGCAATGATCGACATGTTATTCGACGATTCAGGCAATTACGGAGGAGAACCACTGATACAGGGGTACTTGACAATCAAGATAGCTAGATAGGTGCTAAAGTAGGAGAGTTATACAATCCAAGTAATCTAATAGGAGGGAATCGCGAGATGAGTTAAACTTAGTATGATTGGTGGAAAGTGTGGAGTATAAATGACGTTGCTGCTAAGATCGCCAGCTCAATAGGCACCAGTCTAGGCAGACAGCTCATTATTTCGCTATAGTGCCTATTTAAATATAAATTCTGCCGATATTCACGGTTTCTACAAACACTTCATATCAACAAGCAGAGCCTTCAAATGATCGCCATGGCAAACTCTCCTATAATACAGTCGACTCTCTCCGTCGTCTCGGGCCAGCTTTGCTTCGGCTCCTTGCACAACATCTGGTTCGGTTCCTCTGCTCCCTGTCAAGGCCTCCTTGTTGCTCCGCCGCAAGCAAGTGGCACAGTCAAAGCTCACAGCATCAACTACAACGTTCCTGCACAAAACGGGATATGGAACGTCTTCAAACTCGTTGTTTCGGGGACAAATGATGCAGTAGCATGGTTCGTGGCTCACGAGGATATCGATCCCAGGCAGGAAGTCGATAAGATTCTGCGTATATCTGGCTCATCTTATGAGCCAGATCATGGTAGTACGATGAACAACGACGTCACTTCTAAGGCTGGGGTTTTTGTGGTCAATCGTTATGACTGGACCTACTACGACAGGCGTTGCTTTGATGAGATTGGCGAAGGCCAGGAAGAAGGCGATAATGATACGCTGGCAAACTCCAACTCTCTTGGTCTTGTTGATCACTCTGTTGCGCAACAAATGGTCCAGCGATGGAAGGACCAACGACCAAGCCAGCGAGACAGTGCAGAGCATGGAACCTGGTTGTATATCCCCCTTGGAGAATATATGTTTGGCCGCTTTGGATTCAACGATATGCACACTGCATCAAGATCATTCCTGTTCTTTTCTGCAGACACAGAATTTACAAAGACAAGTTTCTTGGGTATTCCGGGAACATTGCGAGAACACATGACGTCCCAGGAGAGGTTTGAGCGCCAAATGCGTGAAGGAGTTGACTTCTCCGGAATGGAGATGGTCCAAGACATGATCTCCTGTCAACAAGTTTCCCTGCCGCCAGCGTCCGAGATACTTGGCCCGTACGACCCAAGCGACTATATTCTGAGAGAACAAGACATTGAAGCTTTGCGAATTTATTGCGAAGAATCGGCCTCCAGTAACGGCGCAGAACCAACTATCCACGGGTTCATAGATCCATGCAAGCAGCCACTATTCGACCTTGTGAACGAGATGGCCCTCACTTATCTCGAACATTTCGCCCTTCCTCATCTTGGAGGTGATGACGTTGCAGAAATGGCCAAGACATTGTTCCCGGAGTATGAGAAGGATGCTAGACCTATCAGCCTAGACGTTGCCTCGTATCGTCATTTCACTCAGCCGGACCAAAGCCCGATTCCAGACTTTGACATGCCTCAGGTGACTGTTCGTCTTCGAGAGTTCCTCGAGTCTCGCAGCCAGAATAAGTCCAGGGTCTTTAGAGACGATGCTATAAGAGGAATCTGTCGTGCGTTGGGCTATATACTTACTGAGATACTCGAGTTAGCTAGCAATGTGGCTTGTGATTGCGAGCACAACCAGATCTTGCCTTGCCATGTTCGTCAGGCTGTTTTGCTTGATGAAGATATTCTTCGCTTGGTGCGTTTCTCGAAGGTCTTGTGGGAAGGGAGCATGTGGGTAGATACTTAAATACTAAATAGAGATACTTTTTAAGATCAAGAAAAGTCTCATGAGTACTGTGGTTGCGATGTATGAGCTCGAAACTACTAGAGGAGAGATAATGGGAGGATGATAAGGCAGAGGATCTCCTGGAATTGGTGGATTGGCTATCTCTTGTTGACGTCATTTGTTGCCAAGTAAGACGTGAATGCTTGTTATACTATGGTGCATAAGTCAGCTGACTCTAGCCCAAGATTGACAGTTGGAATTATGCATGTCAGCAACTGACTTCAGCCGAACAACCAAGAACCATCAACTCAATAAGCCTATTTAGGCTAGAACCAGATCAAACTTCATCTAGAATCTTGTGCCCGCAAAGAATTTCTGTTTATTTCTATCATGAAACTTATCGTAGTTGGCGCTACAGGCTACATCGGCACCGGAATCCTTCGTCAAGCCCTTGCACGCTCAGACGTCACCAGCGTCGTCGCTGTGACCCGCCGACCTCTCGAACAAACCGCCACGAAACTCCAAAACGTCATTGTGCCAGACTATGGTACATACTCACCCGCGGCAAAAGAAGCTTTTGCCGGCGCAGGCGCATGTATCTGGACAGTGGGCGTGACACCCTCCCACGCATTTCGAATGGACCCTGAAGAGGTGCGCAAGGTTTGCCAGGATTATACCATGCTCGGCCTTGAAGCCATGCGCTCGTCCGGTCTTGCACGACCGTTTCGAGTAGCGTATCTCAGCGCGGTGGCAGTTTCGCGGGATATCAACAAGACTATGTGGCTTGCTCCCAAGTTTAGACGGATTCGGGTAAGATACGCATATTAGAATTACTGGTTTTTAAGTTCAGACTGTTTGTTTTAGCTGCTAATATGCGTGAATCCTAGGGCACAGCAGAAAACCAAGTTGTAGAATTTGCAGAGGCCAGCGACGGTGCGGTAGAAGCGGTGATAGCTAAACCCGGGCCTGTTCCTGTCCAGGGCGGTATGTTGGTTACTGCCCTGGCAGCTACCTCTCGGGCTTTAGGTATTGGCGTCACTGAAGCCGTGGTTTTGGATGATCTGGCTATTGCTCTGATTGACCAGGTTGTTCATGGTATTGAAAAGGACCCGCTGTGGCCAGCAGACTTGAACCGCTTGGCGGAACAAGTTAAGGATAAGAAGGACCTAAAGTAAGAAGTTGGACTGATGAGGTGGGCCATATACTAAATGTCTATAATATTTGGCCAGAGCCGCTTAACTATTTGTACTTTATCTGAAGCTCCTTGGCAGCCTCAATTGCTTGCTTTGCCTGAGCTGTATACTTCTTCTGGTTCGCCTGTTGCATACTAAATGTTTGCTGAAACTTCTCAACCATGAACGGCTTCAGAACTGTCTTCTTTGCGGTAGTGTAGTCATAGATGACAGTATCGTCGATACATCGTGCTGCTAAGCGGCGGTATTGTTCCGATAGAATCCAAGCTTCCATCTTGAGCGACGTTGACTCATTGGTTGGAGCCTCAAGCAGCTTATACAATACAGTGATATGGTCTGGGTACTCGAGAGGCTATAGCAAAGCGGCTGGTCAGTATTGGTGATGCTGGGGTTGATAGGGGAGTCATACAAATTTGTATTCCGTTGTGATGCTTTTGAGAATAAGACCAAGGCTACGTGGCGTCACTAGATCATCCCATTGAGCCTTGTGGTGCTGTGCTGCATCTAAACTGTGCTGTCGGATGAAATGCACCCGTCCAGTTTCGACATAACGGTTATACATCACGTTGTTGACATGGCCTATGATACATCAGAATGATCGGATCTTGCAAGTGTTATAGGATTTCGTGTTACTTACCCTAAAAATATTATATTTAGTCCTAGAATGAAGCGAAGGAGATCCACTTACCATGCTATCCTAAACGATGAGAATTGTCAGAAATCATGCACCTATCGCTGATAAGGAACTGCTTACCATGTCACCCCAAAGGAGCTGGTGGTTATCGAGACCTCGCCATTTCTTATCGGTAAGGAATCCCTGCTGTCCCGCCAAAAGTTGCAGCCAATTTTGTTCATTTGACGCCAATTGTCTCTTGGCCTCTTCAACGCAGCTGGCTGGGTAGTTATCGCTCGTGAACTTCTTCAGCTGAGCTTGTAGATCAGCGAACCACCGAGAGGGAAACGAGGCGAGATCATTGTTCGATTGCGCCAGGCCAGATTGCAAGCGGAGTTGAGAAATCGGAGCCTTCGATGCAATGCTAATTGGTCGTTTGAGAAGCCGCAGAGACATGATGCGAGTGCAGGGAACTTGGGTTGAGTGATGCAAATAGCGACAGTGGAAACGGGTTCGGCTGCCCCAAAATAAAAGTTTCGATGGTCGGTGGCCTCGGTATTCGGCGAAGATTCGCCGCGGCCCGGAAGATTTAGGCCCGCGTAAGCCGAGTCCAGATAAAACCGGCTGACCCGCAAACCGAGCATTACTAGGATTTAATATATAATAATAAATTAAGCTTACAGTAAATTATATTCTTATTACTAATAGCGAATATATTATAATAATATCGCTTTCCAGTCGATGCTGTAAAATCAGCATTTATAGAGAGGAGATCTTAATGCTATTGATTTCATTCCATTGTTAGCTCTATTGTTCTAATGTTGTGAAATATTTACCCAGTACAACTACAATAACAATAGCAGGTTCACGGCCCGACAGCAAACCCAATGAATTAAACTTTTCAGCACAGTCTCTTTTTAAATTAAATAGATCAAAGCGCGCAAGAATAAAAACTACACTACGTTCAATATAGGTAGATTGAGGTCTGTGTGTTAAACATCTCAGAACGCGATTGTGCTTATCAGTCACTTTGTTAATACTTCTAAAATGATATCATTTTGCTGTCCAGGGGAACTCATATGCGACTTAAGGCTATAGCAGGTCCAGCGATAATGGCACCATCCCTTTGTCTTGCCAGGCGCGCAGGACCCTTAACGAACGGACATAACCGCTTACGTAGTATTCCAGGCCTCGTATTTCGTCTACAAACTGCTTGGCGGCGCTTGGGCGTGGGTCCGGAGAGCCAGGTTTGGCTTAGTTTTGCTTAGGTTAGTGTCAGGTACCGGTAGCTCCACCAGATAGAGGAGAATTAACAGGGTAGGGAACGAGATGTGAACGATATTTCCATCCATATACAGCCAGGGGTGTTGGGTCTAAACATAGCCACAGCTGAGATCGTGGCTGCATGGTTCATTGAGGGAACTTTTTAAGCTTGAAACATAAAAGCTTTGCCTGGTCTTCTTTTATTCTACTTGCATTAGACAGGACCATTCCTCCCTGTCTCTGCACTCGCTATCTGAGTCTTTCTTTCGTTTTTCTTATTTCGACATTTGTTTCATTCAGACACTCGTTAATTGCTGAATCGTCATTCGTTTTCTTTTCGTGGTTCTCGATAATTTAATAATTACACCATCCGATTAATAATTTTTCGCTGACTCGACAACTACAACAAGCACTCCCTCGATATCGATATCATACTTCAAATATCCAAACGAACCAAACATGGTTCAACTTCCGTTCGTGGCTCTAGCAGCCCTAATAATTACTCCATTCTCTTCTGCTGCTCTCACGCAGTGTCCATCGAAAGAAGCATCATGGACTTCCAAGACCGGCACTGAGTACACCATTTGCCGCAATACCGACTACCGATACGGTGGAGGCAGTCTCAAGGTCGCTCGGGACATCAAGTCTACCAATGCTTGTGCCGAAATCTGCAGCAAGGACCCACGATGCGTCAAGGCCGTATACGATAAGCGAAACCGCATCTGCCACGTCAAGGACAATGCCAACGAAGCCAAGATGAACTGGGCGTCGGATGCCAAGTTCGACACTATCCGAGTCAAGAACGTCAACGAGGGAGTCTTCATCTCTCGTTGCCCCGACCCAACCAACAACTACCGCGCCAAGGGCGGCAAGACTTTCAACGTCTGCCACAACAGCGACTATGTCGGCCCGACTACCCGAATGACCAAGAACTGCGCTTCTCTTGCTGCGTGCGCTGATATCTGCTCTGGTATCAAGACATGCAAGAAAGCCGTTTACGACAAGCAGGATAAGGTCTGCCACATCAAGGAGACTGAGCCCAAGGCGTCGCTCTTTTGGGTGCAGAGCAAGCGATACAGCGTTGTTCAGTCCCCAGTTGAGTCCAAGCCTGCAACCCAGGGCAAATGGTCTGATCTCATCCGTCTCCCTGTCATTCCTGTTGCCGCCTACGTTGTTCCCCAATTCCCTCAATCTCAACAACTTCTCTTCTTCTCATCTTGGGGTGCTGACGCCTTCGGTGGCGCCTCTGGCCGTACCCAATTTGGAGTTCTCGATCTGCCTTCTGGTGCCGTTGGACAGCGTGAGGTTGCCGATACTCACCACGACATGTTCTGCCCTGGAATGAGTCAACTCGCTGATGGTCGCATCTTGATCCAGGGTGGTTCCGATGCCGAGGCTGTGACACTCTACAACCCCAAAACCAACTCTTTTACCCGAGGACCTGACATGAAGATGCCTCGTGGCTACCAGACTTCCACGATCCTGTCTGATGGACGAGTTTTTACCATTGGTGGAGCTTACTCCGGTCCCCGCCAGGGAAAGAATGGTGAAGTGTACGATCCCAGGGCCAACAAGTGGACCATGCTGCCTGGAGCCGATGTCAAGCCCATGCTCACCAAGGATCGAGAGGGTATCTGGCGTGAGGATAACCACGCTTGGCTCTTTGGTTGGAAGGACGGCAGTGTTTTCCAAGCCGGTCCCAGCAAGGAACAGCATTGGTATGGCACCAAGCAAAAGGGTTCGATTGTCAAGTCTGGCAAGAGAGATAACGCTGACGCTATGTGCGGTATCTTTGTTATGTACGATGCCGTTGCCGGTAAGATTCTGTCAGCTGGTGGTGCCCAGGACTACACGGCAAGTGATGCCAACAAGCGTGCTCATATCACCACGATTGGAGCTCCTTACAAGCCTGCTTCTGTCAAGCGTGTTGCTGATATGGCCTTCCCTCGTGGCTTCGGTAACGCTGTCGTTCTTCCCGACGGAACTGTTCTTGTGACTGGAGGTCAACGCAAGGCAATGGTCTTCACCAACACTGATGGTATCCTGGTCCCCGAGCTCTACAACCCTGCCACCAACAAGTGGACTCAGCTTGCGCCTCACGCTGTTCCCCGCAACTACCACTCTGTCTCTATCCTGTTGCCCGATGCCACGGTCTTTATTGGTGGCGGCGGCCTCTGCTATGTTGCTAAGATTGGTGGATCAACTGCTGGCTGCGACAAGACAGCTGACCATGCCGATGGAGAGATTTTCCAGCCACCTTACCTGTTCAACAAGGATGGCTCCATTGCTAAGCGCCCCATCATCCAGAACCTTGCCCAGAAGCCTGTAAAAGCCGGTAGCACTCTCAAGTTCAACGTTACCAACACTTCTGGCAAGGTCAAGATGTCTCTTGTTCGAATGGGAAGTGCTACACACTCCGTCAACAGTGACCAGAGGCGTGTGCCTCTCACCGACTTCCAAGTCAAGGGCAATCAGTACACTGTCAAGCTACCCAAGGATAATGGTATCCTTCTGCCTGGCTATTACTATCTCTTTGTTATGTCGCCGCAGGGCACTCCTAGCATGTCAAAGACAGTTCAGATTACTTTGTAATTAGCAAGCGGAATGTAACATCCCCTTTCTAGGATAGAAGCCTCTGTGAGCAATAATGAACTGTGTTTTACACTCAAGATAGACTATAACTATAATAAACAAGCTACAAAGCCTGTACCTGTATTGTCTTTATGCTTTTACTGGCACTTCCATTTCAATGCAGGGAATGCCCCGCCCATAACTAAAGTGACATCCATGACACAAATGGACTTATTCTGCAGCAAGCAGTACTGTATTCCAGGACTTTAAAACTTGCTCATACGCTCTGTGCCTCTTTTTCAATCTATGTCCATCTTATGCATAGGCGCCTAAGTATGTGTATATGCTACGGGCCTTATGAAGCCGTGGCGAACAAGGTACTGCATGTTAAGACGGGCAGCCCAATTACGATACAAACCCTACCAGTTCGCCAATTGCAGCCCGTTGCCTGATTGCCCCTAAGATAAAAGCAACAGGCGCCCCCATCCCATAAATTGCTTCGTCGCCGCCTTCTCATTAATTTCTCTACTGAACGAATCCATCATTGTCCTTCTCCCCATGGTTCGGTCTCCCATTTAATTAACATACTTGCTTATCACATCTGTTATTATCAGGCTGGACCGAATTGATCATTGTAGGGTATAGCCCTTCCTAAGACTTTTTTGTCATGTTGACATAAGGCAGCCCCGAAATGAGCGACCCTGGTACCATGCATCCAGTCGAGGAGCTATTCCTTGACATTTCCATTCATGAAGTACTAACTCAGACAATGGTGACATTTGTCGAGCCATGGAAGACTATGTATATCGATTCAATTCCAGAGCAAAGATACGGGGACGCGATTTGGGCTCGCTACTGCATCGAGGGAGGGGTAGAAAACGGTGTCATCATTGGCGAAGGCCCGAATCCTGATATCACGGTACTTGATCAAATCAGAGAAGATGCAGTTGAAGCAAAGACAAACGAGCCAGGGCTATGGGCAGAGGCTCTGGAGCTCTACAGAAAGTCTAGTAGTACAGACGGGCACCCGGAGGTCCTCAAGATCATCTTTGATACTGACAGGATGGACTCTCGAGACTGAAGATGTGGAGAAGAAGATGGAGACGAGACGACGAGGCGGTGTGATCGAGCAGGGTAGGCTGAAAGACTAGCTGGATCTTTTGAAAAGGATTCATTGTATGTACAGCGGCCTGTCTACGACTCATAGCCTCATAGCATGAAATACGAGGATTTGCCCTTGCTCACTCACGAAAACCAACGTCAAAGAGTATCGATCACTTGAGAAAACATGCTCAAAATACCGATATTTCGGATGTGTCGGCATTTGAGAATGGCACGTGTCTAAGCCAGCCAATCGGACGAAGTAATAAAGGCCTCTGAGGGCGGCTAGAACACAGAAATCACAACCAACACATAATGAGAACCAACAGAGACTCACACTATTCCAGCATTAATGCAAAGATGGCACGTTAGGTTTCGTGTCGACCCTGTCAATGTGATTAAATGTAGCGATTATAAAGAATAGTGTTGGATAAGATAAAACCGATCTTGATACAGATAGGCTTCAAATGTTTAATATTTAACCTTAACATGTATCCCTCTCTCTAACATGTCAATGCCGAACCGCAAGTAGCGACAGTGCTTTTATATGTATCAGCTTGATTATGATGCGAAGAATTTTCTATAATGTTCTCTGAGGGATTTACTTACCCATGTTACTTAAGAGCCAACATCTCAATCCTGGCCGAAGGATTGCGGCAAAGCTCACAAGCAACTAACAACCAACAACCAACAACATATCATCACATTCACTGCCGCCTTGTCGTATGATACAAGGAAGTTGAGATGGAAATTTTCTTGCCTTTGGCCAAGAGCTGTTCAAGATATAAAAAGGTTAGAATGAACCTGTTCATGGTTTGGTTCAAGTCGCCTAGGTTCTCTCTGCTGGAATAAGCTCACCGCCACAAATCTCAACTCAAACAACCATCGTCATCCAATTCGAACCTAAAGATGCTTTCTCAGCTTTTGACCATAACTCTTTTGCTGAGTGCAAAACATGCTGTCGCACAGACAAACTCCTCCCATCTGCCAGAACAGCTCTTCTTAGATATCCCCATCAGCGATGTTCTTCAAAATACGTCCATCCTGCCCTTGATCGAGCCTTGGTCTAGCAAATACGTTGAAGCCATCCAGAGTAAGAGATATGGTGATGCGATATGGGCGAGATTCCACATGGAGGGAGACGTCCATGATGGTATCACCCAAGACACCAATGAAACCATCTTGGACATCGTCAAGGAGGATGCAGCCGGCTACAAGGTCAACGCTCCTGTACAATACGCTGAAGCTGTTGCCCTCTACGCGAGTACTAGTAGCGACGATACCCACTCAGATCTCATCAAGGCGATTGTGGACGCGACTCCGGACGAGAACCTTGCCAAACGTGCTACGTTCAAGATAAACTGCGACCGCGCCAACTATCTCGCGCGTCAGTCAGACTGCCAGGTGCTCATCTCTCACATGACGAAGGCCAAGATGAACATAGGAGACACGAGGCTTGCCGCTATTTACGGTGGTTGTAGACTGAGGGTCGGACCCTAGGACCCTATCGTTCTGCTCCAGATGTCACGTACAACACAGCACATGCGGTGGCTATTCTCATTGAAGAGAAATGCGAGAGGAGGATTGGATGTTGCCAATTTGTGTCAGGTTCTTCGCCAAAGAATGGGGGACACCGAAAGGTCTGTTTGAGCTCGAAGCGGAGCGGATGTCGATGAGCAGCCGGGGCTTATTTGGGAAGCTGAGTTACCTTAGCCCAAGAGTCTCCCCCGCTATGTTTCTCGATATTCAGGTGGTCATACGGACTTGTGACTCTCGATGAAGTTGTAAATACATTCGGAAGTACTAATGAAGTCCTTTTTAGGGCTTCAGGCATAAGTACTCAGCTCGATATTCTAAAAGTTTACCTAGTTATATATGAAACACATCCATGAGCTTTCACATCATCATTAACGTCATTGTCAACCTTAGTTAAATCATCCTTGGTAAAGACTTCTGATCAGAAACAATGAGTAACTGCTTGGCCTGTATAAGGAATACAAGTTGGATCTTTTAGTGCAACTATGGTGTTGTAGATACCTGAGGCTTCTCGATCCCATATATACGATAATACTCTTCGCTAATTGGAATCTGCTTTGCGCCAGCCGGCCGAGTGACATTCCGTCCCCATTCCTTTGGCACTGAATGTTTGTCCTGCCACTCATATATCGCATCAAAATCGCGACACTGATGATTGACAGCAAAGTCCGGGAATGGATTTGACTGAGTCTCAACCCAGTTGAAGGTGATGATGTCCAGGTTTCCGTTACACATGAGGTTCTGCATCAAGATGTCTGTGCAATGGCTTACATGAATCCAGTGCAAGTCGCTGAAAGGCTTCTTTGCAGTGCCATTGCGGTTGTACTCAGCCCAAGCTAGATGCCGAAGAAGGTTGAGGCAGTGGATCTGATGGAACATGTCGATTTGGGCCATGTAAGCATTATCACCAAGACCATACTCTTGGGGGAACTTGACGAGGAGCTCCGGATCTTTGCCCAGTCGACTAACCTCAGCCTCGGTGATAGGGAAGACACGAATGATCTCAAGATCCTCCCACGCGTCATCAACCTCTGGATCAGGCTTGAGAGAGTTGCGCCACTTGGACGGATTCTTGGCTTCAAATAAGCCACCCTCTGTTTCAATAGGCCTCATCTTGAAGTTGATTGAGTCTAGGACAGGAGCTTCAATACGAGTTAATTAAGTGTTGACATAAAGGCGACTGAAAGGAAACTCACAGTAAAAGGAAGTCTTGCGGATGTAATCCATCTCGGACTCTGAGGTAAGTCTGAAGGAAGCAGCGCCGAAAAGACCGAGAGATATCAGAAACAGGGCTTAAAATACCCGACCCATGGGTACCCACAACCCGCCCGTGGGTAGGTCTGGGTACCCAATTGGGTAGGTTAGAAAAAATAACCCACTATGGGTACCCTAAACTGGGTATATTTTTTTCTAGGTATTAATAAGAGAGTAAAATAGCAAATAAAATAGCTATTTATAAGTAAAATAATTATAATAAAATTTATATATATATATATAATTATATAGATTTATAATATATTTTTTAAATATTTAATATAAATTTATTTAAGCTATTTGGGTATCTATTGGGTAACTATTAATAGAATAGGGTAAGTTTTGGGTACCCAGACCTACCCATGGGCCTAATTAGGTGGGCTAACATCTGGGTACCCGTGGGAATTTTAAGCCCTAATCAGAAAGAGAAGAAAGTTGAGACCGACCCAAGCATGTTTTCTCCAACTCTGTCGCTGGTTTGGTCGAGTCCACTCGATCTCATCACTCTCTCTGTCACTGCCTAGAAGACTCTCATCAGAGCCTCTGTCCTCTTTGAATGACATGATTTTGGCTATGTTCATAGATCCCGTTGGCAAGCAGACTGAGTAGGTGGAAACAAGCCTAATGACTCCCAGGTTTGCAGAAGATTAAATGCTATGAAAGATGAATTGTAACTCGAGCAATGGGAGCGCTTTATCACCGATGTCCTGTAGCATTTCGTTATCACCATGAAATCTGGGGGCCAAAACTAAACCACCTTCCACAAGCAGAATATCAATGGGACTTTTGATGTAAGATGCCGATCAATCCGGCACAGCAATCCGAGACAGATCTCGGGTTTCCGAAGAGGATATCAAAGTGGGTACTTTTGACGACCGATGCCGAGTTCCGGTGAGACGTCTTCTCTTGACGCGATGCTTTTGGACTCTGGCATCACCATCCTACACCAAAAGGAGATATGCAGTGACGTATCGTTAGAAGAACTTCTGCTGATGCACACCAATGGATGCATTTCGTTGGATATCAATTGTTATCTACCCCGCAGCAAAAAGACCTTCCGTTCCAAGTAGTGACCGATTTGAACCAATATACGAGCTGTGCGAAATGGTAGATGATAGATGATGTATTTAATGATGAAATCTTCCTTTGCAAGACCCAGTTGAAGAAGAAACAAGTCTCATAGTACAGCAGTTCCCAATAGCAAACCGGGCCACAATGAAGTTATCTCAGATGCTCAGCACCGCTGCACTTTGCAGCTTTGCAGTTGCAAGCCCTCTTCCTGGTACGTTGTACTATACCTGACAGGCAATAAAAGTTAACCTCCAGTTTAGGCAATGCAATTACTGAGAGAGAGGCGAATCCTGTTTCACCTCCTACTTATGGAAACAAGTACATCTTGGAGGATGACCTTGACAAGCGTACGCCTCCTGGCTACGGTGTCAAGTACATCTTGGAAGACGATCTTGACAAGCGTGAACCTCAGAGGAACACGTATGGCAAGGCCTATACTCTCAAGATGAAGGACGATGGTTTCGAGAAGCGTGACCCTCAGGACGCATACAGGAAATTCTATACCCTCAAGATGAAGGATGATGGCTTCAAGAAGCGAGATCCTCAGAATGCATATGGCAGGGCTTATACCTTGAAGATGGAGGATGACGGTATTGAGGAGCGCGGGGTTGAAAGTGAGGCTTAAATATTCATATCATAGAATGACGTCTTTGAATATGGATGTCAGGCGCTTTGCTTTAGTCGACGCATTGGTGAAGTGCAACCCCTAGGATCTAGTCTAACAATTGCACCCAGTAACACCTTATCACGTTGCGGGCTGATTGAAATTTGATTGAAATTGGTGGCATAATCAGGAACTGCTGAATGGCAAGGGCATGGATAAGTGCGCAAAGCATGGCAATCTTTGCAGTGTACGGAGAACTGGAAACTAATTCCACGGCATCTATCTCGAGCTCTCATTGCTTACTTGGTATGGAGGATTTGTTGGAAGACTTCGCTCTGTTGTGGCTATTATTCTCAGACCACTAAGGGTAAACAACCCGTCTCATAAACATATCAGTATAGAGACAGCACGGGCAGGACCTTTTATGAGGACTACAGGTCATATGGGAAAGGCGTTTACTTGTTCTATGCCTATAGTTCTGTGGAATATTTAATACTAGTCTAAACAAATACCAGATCTCAAGTGAATGAAGACATGGTCGGACCCCAAAGAGGGGCCGTAAATGTGATGAGCAATTAGATGCATTTACCTTTATGCAATCATTTCTGGCGCAGTAGAGAAACAACATGACACCTAGATGCCTACTGTAGTTGTGAACGTAGTCGGACCCGAGAACGAAGACGGCACTTGCTCAAGGGTCCCAAGTTTGATAAAGTTATACTCTGCGTTGGCTTCACCGCCGTCTTCGCCATAATAACTGGCTTTGCACAACATCATCGTAGTTGGCGTCTGTGCCGATTCCGAAAACTGTCCATGCCATGAGTCCCTCGCTTACGGTGTCTCCAACGAATGTGTAACGTGCGACTGGATCCATGCCATCGGCCTCGGCGTAAAGAACTCCGTCTTCCACGTTTTTGACCATCTTGTTGGTGTTGGAGGTATATGGCTCAACGGTGTTGACAAGCTTGATTAGGTCCTGGTCGAAGAAGATCTGGCCGACATGAGAAATGTTGCCCGAGTTGAGTTGTAGGGTATTGTTCGGAAGGAGCTTCGCATTTTGGTGAACGAGGACATGCACATGCATGGTCTGAAGGGGATAGTGGCCAGGAAACTTGATATCGAAAGAGATGACGCCGAGCTCATCGGTAGGCTGGATGCCTCTAAACTGGCTGAGAGCTTATTCCGGCAGAGAGAACCTAATATGCAGAGTGGTCCAAAATGTGTCCCAAAAAGCAGCCTATGCTCATACGCAACGAAAGGTTAGCTGGAAAATGTCTCATTAGTGCCGAGTAATACCAGGGCTATGAGAATTCAGTAAGTCTGGTGGAACAAACACCGTAAGGCTTTGTTCAGCATGGCGGACCGGTGTCCCCAAATTATCGGCTGTATGGAGAAGGTGAGGACGGCCCTGAAGACTGGAACCCTGATACGCCAATGGGATAAGGCACATCTGGGTCTTAGGTATTTAATAATCTCTACAAAACTTGCTTGCACAAAGCGGTATGGAGTTCTGCAGTTGGGTTCCACACTCCGTACAATGAATCACTCTCATAAATAACAAGGCCTTGAAGCTTGACAAGACCTACCGAACCCAAGATTGGACTCCCTTCACCACCTCCACCCAAACAGCCTACCAATAGACTTGCTGACCTGTGGTTTCTGGCCCAATGGGACGTGAACTGGCGAGTCCGGCTTTTCAAAAAAGGATCCAGTGTCATTGAAAGACAATGAATACATGATCATGAACTTTGCCGAACGTGGAAGACGGGATCCATGCCCCGGGCTGAGGTGACATCCACTGACATGTAAGATGTACTGATTGGGGCGAAGCAGAAAGTTGAGGCGCGTGCCAAGTCCGTGGAAAGGACTTACGACAGAATGGCTCCTACAAGCCGTAGGTCCTTAGCTTTGTGGGCTAGAAGTGTTATTTGCAGTTGAGACTTGTGGCTGAGAGCTTGTTCCGGCAGAGAGAACCTAAAAAAGCAGTAGCGTACTCGAGACACCACATCAGCGGCACTGCGGTAAAGAAAGTGACCAGGGATCCCAAAAGAGTACAACGTAAGAATACACTAATGCGATTGGTGTACTCCGTAGATATCACGGTATCTAGTGGCTGTACTGGCCAAAACTTATGGTAGAGATTGGCGGGAATAGTTATGCAATTTAGTGCTACAAGTTTGCAACAACATAGTAGAACCCAGCGTCGTGCAACAACCGATTATATAATACAACAGCAGCCACAGCTTATTAGTCTGCATTGGCGACAGCCGCTAAACAACGGTCGAAAAAAACTGACTCTAAACAGCCAGAGTCTTAGTACTGCTCATACGCTGATAACACACTGAACAAATGGAATCATAAACAGAGCTGTACTGCTAGTGATTCCATATCAATCTCCTACCAAGTTCAACATGTCCCATGACAGAATCCATTCAGATCGGATGACAATGATTGCAGAGTCTCTGCCCAAGTCCTATCTTTTAAATACAGCTTGCTGTGTGTTCACGTGCATCAATGTTGCCTCGGTAGTTGGCTCAATAGTGCACCACCTTGCATGCCAACAGCTTGAGCTGCTGATCCGGCATTGAGTCGACTCCTTAGTCGCGCTCTGTACCAAGTTTTCGTATCAGCCTTAAAGTTAGTTTTGCCCACTAGTGGCTGCTTCCGAGCTCGCAGTATCTCTACCTTGTCGAATTGCTGTTGCGCTCGAGCCTCGGCTAGATTCCGTGTCGCAAGCTAGACCTAATTCTGAAAAGCGAACTAGATGGTAGCTTCTCAATGATCTTCGTTCCGCCTGTTTTGCGCATACCTATTAGTTTACACTGCGTCATCATGAGAAGCCATGATTTGATCCCAGCGGCTTCGCTGTTTATATGCTGCGATATTCCTTCTTGTGTAATGGGAACTGATAATTGCTTTGAACTCTTAGCAACCTTGACCGTGATCTCTATCGCGCAATATAAAACGGCTTTCATTTCCAACAAATTTCCACTTTGGCCTTACTGACTGTTCAATATATGATTTGAGATCTGCACTGAAAATTGAACCACTGAACATGGAAGCCAAACAATACAGCAGACCCTCGCAAGCACAAAAGCCACAGCGGCCTACGAAGCTGGTATTAGCACTTCGAGCACTCGTTCTTGGAGTCACAATTGCCGGGATCGTCGTCTCCTCTATCCCTGCCCCGAAGAACTTTATTGCAATTGGAATACTGGGACCAGCTGTAAGTGGACATATCATATCCACATTATGACCTTGCATGTATTGACAAATTAGTTTGTCACGACTTTCTGCTGGTCGGTTATCGAAATTCTCTACCCTTTGGTCAGGATCTTCCCACCTGCCTATGTATCATTCCGCATTCTTGTCGACTGCGTCATTGTGATCGGATCAGTAATCTGCTTGATCTGCTTTGGTCTATTCCGGGATTGGTGGCCCGGGGGTAGCGCCCTCAGTTCAGAGGATGCGCCTTTGGCTCGAGAGATACTATTCCAAGCAGCTCTTGGACTCGCCTGTGCCTCAGCGTAAGTTGTGGATTCCGATCCGATAGTGAATGCTGTGCTAACTGTCGGCAAAGAGTTCTCGAGATTGTTGTTTGCATTACTCAATTTTTGGAAAAATAGTCAGTAGCCAAGGATCCAATAGGAGATAATCAAGTTGGCTTTAAATGTGCAGATGGTTATTGGGCTAGAGTCCTGCTCCGCAAAGTACTCTTTGAGCACCTGTACACCAGGTCCAGGTTTCTTATGGAACATATGGCTTAAATGTGTATTTCAACATCTGGACAACCTACACGCGCACGCGCACTACAGAACGCCCCGTCTTTTGATGTTACTGAATGATTTACTGAGGATTTCTATGTCTGGGGTGACCATCATGGTGAAAGCTGGCAGAGTGGTGGAATGCTGGTGAATGGGTAGGTCTTTCCACATGAATGGTAGCCCTCCTTCCACTCAATCGAAAACGTCCTGAGGCCACGTCAATCGTCAGACTTTTCTTTCCGTCTTTCATCTCCATCAATGGCACGATATTCGAATGTGTTTTATCAATTTACGCGCGATTCCATCAATTGTTCTGCCAGCTCTCTGCTCCCAAATCTCTGAATCCCTTCGATTCAGCTCGTTACTCGTCTCTTTAAACGTTACGTCATCTCGATTCTCCTTGCCGGCAATTGCCTTCTTCTCCCGTTGTGAAACTTCCACTAGGAATACGATCACTAGTCTTTACCAATCTCATGTCGCGCGGGGATGTCCCTACGTTGGAGGATGAGGCGTTATTCGACGAATGTCATATCCGTGGGCGTCGCCTTTGGGCAGAGTTTCAAGAGCGACGAAACACCAATGTGCCCGACGAACAACTGTACCCCTGGGCTGGAAAATACACAATGAAGACCGACAATGATGGGCTGAATCCACTGGACGGTGCCCCTGGTGACGTTTTCAATGACGGACTTTCCGCGCTAAAGGCCATCGGCGAGCATGGGACCTGGACAATCACAGAGGTTTATTCGCGAAATAGCACGCTTGAGGCTTACAGGAATTACATTGATGCAACAGGCACAGCCCTTGTTTGCGCCGCCAACGACAAGCGCGAGGACAGCAACGGGGACAACAGGATGCCATTCCACAACTTGATCACGCGGGTCATTGCCGATACGATTCCTCACCAGCGTATCAGGAACCCCAAGTGGGTTGTACAAGATGTTATGAGCAACTTGGAGACCAAGAACGTCATGTCCAGAGCCTTCTGTGACTTCAATCCGAATGAAGGCAGGGATATCGTTGATGTCTTCCCCACCAATCAGGATGGGGACTCCAATCCTATCTTCTTCGCCCTCCTCGGGACCCCGAACGTCAAAGGGATTCTTCGAATGCTCACGTATTACCCTGTACTGTTCGGACACAAGACAATTCTCATGATCCGTACAACCTTGGCGACGATTGGATCCCCAACACTGGTGATTTTCCTTGGCCCTGCTGAACGGCAGGATGGGCAATCACTTACTGTCAAGCGAAGGGTCATCTCAGATGGCACAAGTGGACCAGAGATGAAGAAAGCATGTAAGGATGCTTGAAGTTATTATTACGCTAGCCCTTAGCATGTGTCATCTAAGTATTATTGCTGGAGATGTTAGGGTGCTGGTGATGAGGGCAGTGCTACAAGGTGTAAAAAAGACAAATGTGATACTGCCACTGGCTGCAAATAGACTGGCGTTTTATATTTTTCGGGAGAACACAATTGAACCAAAGTCACCTTGAGCAGCTCAGCAGGTTGGCTTTAGATATAGAGGTTAACCCTAATTTAGAAACTACTCCTTGAAGCCTGATCCTGGCTCTCTTTGTATTAAGTAGGTGTCTACCAGGCCAATACTAAATAGGCTACATACAGAAGGACAAGATTTCCTATTAAGACCATGTAGGGGGTAACTATCCACGGCGTAGTTAAAACAGATACTACTTTATGTATCAACCTCATAACCCCAGTCTCTGGTGACTTGTTGTCCACTTTCCACCACCACCAATCGTCTTCCAGGATATAGTTGGATGAAAACCTCCTGAATCGCATCATGACGTGTACTAGGTTAAGGTGGTGCAGAGCTCCTGGTCCGGTCCACTCTGGGTATTTGCGTCTGTTCACCCATTTCGAGGATGGTTGATCCAGAGGTAACTTCCCATGCGTCGCATCATCCCAGCCAAGCTCTCGGGCTTCTTTCTCAATGTCGACGGCGTGGTCGGTAAGAGGTGGGCTCGTTTTTCCTCTCCTGTCCCCCTCTTCCCGCTTTTCTAGATTCATAATAAATCTTATCGCTGACTTGAAGTTGGTTCTCACACTGCAGAGAGAGCTGTCGGTCATGTTGTGCTCCGCGAGATCCTGTCTGTTGCAATGCAGGCTGTGGAATGATATAGGCCTACTGAGACCTTCTGCAGACCCAGTATATACTAGAGATACAGGAAGGTTGTCAATCTCCTCAACTGTAAAACGTTCTCTTCTTGAGACTTTCGTTTGATGGATGACCATGAAGAGAGACCTGAACAGAGGGCGGATGGTGTGGGTTCTGTTCAACGCCATATACAGATCCTCCGGCGGCTGTCCTGGTATTGTAGGGAACGGCAGAGTAGATATTCTCTGCAGCTTCTCAGATGTGGCGCCTCTGAAGGTAGCGGAAGAGAAGCTTTGAACGAGCTTCTGATGGAATTCCAAGATATCGGCGAGCGTTGGTTCTGTGTCTCTAGTATGATGTCTAAACGTGATGGATTTAGCAATGTAGCGACCGTGCTCTATATCAGACTCATATGGCTTGAACCAATGACGGTAAATCCAAGGGTCGAGAGAGTTCAAGACACCGCCAGCAGCTCTATCTGATTCTATCCTGTCTGGGTAACAGAGATACATCGCGACAGACTTGTTATGACAGTCAATGAAATGTTGAACACCATAGTAGTCAAGGTACCACTCCACGCTATCTTGACTGGCTGGGAATATGCAGTACAAAGGGTCTCTAGCAAAGCGCGCGGAAGTAATCTCCCGGTGCTCTTTTTCTTTGAGCCCACGCAACTGGTGGAGGATCTGGTCCCTGTCTGTGAACGGTCCTGGTAACTCTAGCGCAGGATCTGCTGCGGCGACACGATCATATTCCTTGGCTACCGTGGCCATCAAACGTCGACGGGCTCTGTGAGTGACATGATACGCTTTTTGGGAATGATGGGTATTGGGTTCAGAAGACATGGCGATGTCGTGATGTCGACGGGTGAAAACTGAATTGTGGAAGAAAATGGAAACGGAAGCAAGGGGCCAAAGACACATTTATAACTAGAAAGACGAAAGCCAAATCGTGATTTACTTCCAGATTGAAGCTGCCTGCGAACTCTAATACTGAAGAGAGTTTACACTTATTTCTGGTTCAGCCACAGAACAATGGGCAAGCGAGAGTCTAAGTTACTGGCTGAGAGCTTATTCCGGCAGACAGAACTTAAAAAAAGGGCCTGAGAGTAAAGGCGGAGCGTGGAGACTTTAGCGTTTCTTCCAAGTTGGTCACCATTGAAGACATTGCAGCCGGGTCGGTTAGGTCTTCACGTTCACCTTTGGGTGGTTTTTTAGTCCCCGATTTGCGCTGTCAGTATGGTCCGCCGCTCGCCCGCAACGCCCTTCACTCCGTGACTTTGATTCCACACCTCTCCTAATCCATTTATTTGCAGAGCAGTCGTATCATGCAGCGACCTGAAATTCGCTCACGACAAGGTACGTTCATCAACAAGGATATTTATCTATATAATCTTTGTTTTACTTTTGCCAGACAACGGTCCCTTGTTTTTGTCTCATTACACATATCGTGACCTGGCTGATCAATTCACTAGGTTGCCTGACTTGCAGGAAGCGTCATAGAAAATGCGATGAGAAACGGCCTGTCTGTACACTCTGCCAAAAATCAGGCCGCACTTGCGACTACACAAACGAATTCCGTTGGGCGCCCGTCAGTGATGCGTTTGTTGTTCCTGATATTTCGTTTAACGGAGGTACCAAAAGGGTTAATCGAGACGAGAGGCAAAGACCGGCCCAGAATAGGGGTCGACAACAGCGTATACGCGCCCGAATGCAAGATGCACGGCTAAGCGACAGGGTTTAAAATTCCCATAGGTACCTAATAATAGCTTAATGCCCAGTCACCTAGGTATCTAGTTAAGTAAATAATATTATATATAGGTATTTATAAGTATTTTAAAATATTTTTATAATATTTATAATATATATAAATATTAAAAATTACTTATAAATATTTATAAGTAATATTATACTTTTTTATATAATTCTTAAAAATAATATAAATATAATATATTTATAATAATTATTTATAATAATTTATATAAAAAGTATATTTATATATATAAAAAAAGTATTAAATTAAATATATATTATTTATATAAAAAGTATTATTAATTTTTAATTAATTATTTAATATTAATACTTTAAAAATCTATTTTTTTAATTTAACTTTTAATTTATAATAATTACTATAAGTTAATATATTAAGCTTTATTTAATTTAAATCTTTTTAAAAGTATATAAAGATAAAAGTTAATAAAATTTAAATTATAAAAAGATTAAAGTAAGCTTAATAGTATAAATAATAAAGATTAATTAATAAATAATTATAAAAATTATAAATTTTAAAAATAAAAGAAAGATATTTATAATTAAAAAAAAATAAAAAAAAATTATTAATAGATTATTAATAGAATATTTATATAAATAATTTCTTTTTTATATATTATTAATAAGTAAAAGAAAATTAAATATTATAATATCTTTTTAAGTAATATAAAATATATAAAGGCTTTTTATAGCTTTTTAAGCTAATTTAAAAAATCCTTTATAAAAGGAAATAGCTTAAATAAATTTAAGTTAAAAGACTTTTAAGATTAATTTAAAGCTATAGAATAAAAATATAATAAAAACCTTTAAAGTATATTATTTATATTAATATATAAAGTAATATATACTTTATACTCTTTTAATTATAATAATACTTAGCTATATTATAAGAAGGTCTTTAGCTATATAGCTTAATATAAAATATTTAAGATTATAAGTAATATAAGTTTAAAATTAAAAGAGGCTTTCTTTAAATTATCTTTCTATTTATTATATTAATTAATAATATAATATAATACTATATTAAATATATCTTCTTTAAAGAAAGATTTATATATAAGTAAAGCTAATTTTTAAAAGTAGCTAGCTTATAAACTATATTAAGTATATAATTATTATATTAAATTACTATAAATACCTTTTTAAGACTAAAAAAACTAAAAAGAAGATTCTATTTCTTTATTAATAGTAATATTTTTTTAAGTTTATATATTAGCCTTAAAAGGTATCTAAGCATCTTTAAAGTCTATTATAATTTAAATATTACTTACCTCCTAGGTAATAAAGCTTTATTAAGTTAATATTATTAAGTTAGCTGCCTTAATTACAGCTTAAACTTAACTGCACTTAAGCTAGCTAGAGAGCCTTGCTCTTTAGCTAGGCTAGATCTTCCTCTTATAACCTACTTTAAATATCTATTAATCCCTGCAGCATACTACAGTTTAATTATCTAATACGCTTTAACAGTAAGTTATCTAACCTGTATACCTTTTAATTGCAGACGCTAATAACATTACAGCTATACTATTATAATGCCTATCTAAAGAAGCCTATAACTAGCCTAAGATAATAAAGCATATTAAATAAAATGCTACTAAGAAGTAATCCTTATAATTAACCTATTTATTAATAGAGATAATTATACTAACTTATATAATATAGCTATAGAAATTAAATTAACCTAATAGTATAAGGATAATACTAGCTGCATTAAGCAGATAGCCTTTAGTTATAAGGTCTTTAAGGTTATATAGCCTTACTATAGGTTAATTAAGAGAGGCTTTCTTAATAGTAAAATAAGATAACTTAATAAGCTTAAAGAGAAGTTACTTAAAGGGATAGATCTAACTATTAATAAAAGTAACTTTATTATAGCTATTTAACTAAGTGGCTTATATAATAAGTAGCTTAAAGCTATCTAAGGGCAGGCTAAAAGGGTACTAGAGAAGACTAAGCTGCTATAACCTAATAAGAGCATAAAGATAAGGGAGATAGTATACTGTAAAATGGATAAGAGAGGGGTAATTGCAGGGTTCTATTAGAAGAAAAATGTATTAAGTTTTATATAAGTTTAGGAGCTTAAAGTTAAAGACTATTAGTATTAGCAGCAATAGAAAGTAAAATTAATTATACTATATAGCATATAACTAGTTTATAATTATAAAGACTAGCTAAATATTAATATACTATTAGTATAAACAGGAAATTAATAATAATATAAATAAATTTATATAGCTAGATATATATTAAAAGACATAAAGTTAAATAAAATTAACCTTAACTTATTCTTTAATACTACTAATACTTAAAGATAAAAGAATAAATTAAATACTACTTTAATAAGTATTTTATTTTAATTTTAATAAAAGTAAAAGAAGAAAAATAATAAAATAAAAGGTCTTAGTAATAAGTAAATTTATATATTTATATAGCTTTATTATAGCTTATTAAATACTATTAAAAAGTTAAAATGTCTTTACAGCAATACACAAGGTATAGCTAATAGAGTCTCATATAATAAGAAAATACAATATAATGCTTATTTTTAGCATATTACAATATAAAGCATTATATACTATACTAAAAAACATAATAACCTTAAAATTAAGTCTTAAGGTTATATAGCGCTGCTGCCTTAAACCTTATAATCTAACTAAATAAGTAGCTTTAATCTATAAGCATAAAAAAGATATTTCTCCTAGCCTTAGCAGGCTAAATGCCTTCTCTATTATTACCTAGTTAAGGTAATTATTACTAAGGCTTTAACCTAAATAGACTATCTTAAAATAGGCTAAAAACTCTAAAATCTATTATAAGATATACTGCTATGCAATTAATATTAATAATAGCTAACCTAGCTATAACTATCTAGTTAAGGCAGTTAATGCCTATATATCTAGTAACCTAATAAAAATCTATAGCCTTAAGCTTAATATTATATTAGTCCTTTAATCCTTTTTAAAGTATTATAAAATTATAAAAAAATACCTACTATATATTAATAAACTATTAATAATATAGTAAGTTAATCTTATAATCTTTAGCTGCTAAGTATAGCTACTTAGTATTAATAAAGATAAAGCTAAAAATAAAGCTAAAGATAAAGCTCTTATTAACTACATTGCAGATTAGATAGAGGCATTAGAAGACTTAGCAAATTACCTAGAATAGGGTTAATGCCTATTAAGGCAATAGCAGGCCTTTATTAATAGCATTACATCAGGCAGTAGCAACAGTCTATACTAGCTATAGTTTATAGAGTTAAAATGTATAGTTACAGTAGTTAATTTAATAGTATAAATGTTATATTATAGGAATTAAAGGCTATTATAGTATAAAGGAAAGGAAGTAAAAGGGAAAAGAGGGAAAAAAAGATAAATTAAGAAATAAAGGTTTTAGTATTAAAGGAAAAACTGTAAATATTAGTAGATTAAAGCTAGCTTAGTAAGTTAATAATAAATTAAATTAGGTTATAAGGTAATGCAGTGTAGTATAGAGAATATAAATTAAAGGTAAATATAGCTAATTAATACTTAGGTATTAAATACTATAAAAAAGAACCTTTACTTAAGATTAATAATTTTAATTGCCTTTAAGTAGAAAAAGCCTTTTTTAATAAATACTAAGATAGTAGCTAATAATCTTAAGCTAAGTCTATATAGCAGATAAGCTATTAATAGCTAAATAACTAATAGAATTAAAAAAATAAATAAAAATATAAGTATAATTAATAAGGTAATTAATTTATTGCTAATTTTTAATAATAATCTTATAATTCCTATTAAGGTAGTCTTTAAACTATTCTTAAATAAATAGTTTTAGTATCTTAGCTTTTATAAGTATTATAATTATTAAGTTTTATTAAATTAAAATATTATAAATTAATTTTAAAGGTTATAAAAGGTAATAAACCTAGAAGATAATTAATTATAATTAATTTAATAATTATTATATATAATTACTATAGGAAATATATTATAAAAAGAAATATATATACTTAAAAAATAGATAAAGATAAATAATTAATACTAATAAGATTAAATAATTAATCTATAACTTACTATTTTAAGATATTAAATTAATTATCTATTAAATCTTTATTATTAAAGCTTTTATTTTAAGAAAGATTATCTCTTATATTTTTATTTTTATTATAATTATTACTCTTTAAAATTACTATCTCTTAAGATATAATTTTAATATAATTTATAATTTTTTATATAATAAGGTTTAAAATATAAGCTATATATTATATAAAATAAAAGCAAGATAAAAGTATAAGCTATAACTTAATCTTAATCTTATTATTTAAATCCTTAATATTAAGATATATATTATTATTTACTATAATTATTTAAAAGTAATTTAAAAGATAATAATTCTAAAGGCTATATATTATATAAAAGTTTAGTATAACTCTATTTTAATTCTTAAATATATTAATAAATATAAGTATAATTCTTTTAAGTTACTATTAAGTATTAAGAAAATAGGTAAAAATATTAAAAATAGTAAACTTATTATAAAGTATTAACTATATATTTAATATAAGAGAGACTTTAGCCTTTAGAGGAAGAGTTTAAAGAATAGCTTCTTATAAAGATAAAGACTTATTTTAAATTTATTTAGTAAAAGTTAAGCTACTAAATAGTTAAAAGTATAGTAAAATAAAAGCTATAAGCTACTAAAATACTAAATTTACTATAATATTTATAGATAAATAGCCGCAGCAGCGCATCTTGTAATAGATTTTAAGGTTCTTGGCCTGTTTTGAGATAGTCTGTTTAGGTTAGAGCCTTAGTAATAATTGCCTTAACTAGGTAATAATAGAGAAGGCATTTAGCCTTAGTAGGCTAAGGGAAATATCTTTTTTATGCTTGTAGATTGAGGCTATTTATTTAGTTAAATTGTAAGGTTTAAGGTAGTAGTGTTATATAACCTTAAGACTTAATTTTAAAGTTATTGTGTTTTTTAGTATAGTATATAATGCCTTATATTATGATATGTTAAAAATAAGCATTATATTGTGTTATCTCATTGTATGAGACCTTATTAGCTATACCTTGTGTATTGCTGCAGAGATATTTTAACTTTTTAATAGATAAATAGCTACTAGTAATAAAATAAGTAAAATAGTAAATAAATTCTATTTACTATTTAGTAATATTAATTTATTAAGAGTAAGCTAAAATTATTATATTTAATAACTATAAATATACTTATATTAAAATTAAAATATATTATATTAATTCTCTTAAATATCTTTATTTTAAAAGCCTTTTTCTTATAAATAGCTAAGTTTAAATACCTATATATACTTAATATACTAATTCTAAATCCCCTGTTTATACTAATAGTATACTAATATTTAGCTAGTCTTTACGATTATAGACTGGTTACATGCTGTATAGTGTAATTAATTCTGCCCTCTATTGCTGCTAATGCTAATGTTATAACTTTAGGTCTTTAACTTTAGGCTCCTAAACCTATATAAAACTTAATACATTTTTCTTCTAATAGAACCCTGCAATTACCCCTCTCTTATCCATTTTGCAGTATGCTATCCCCCTTATCTTTATGCTCTTATTAGGGTCTATATATTATAGCAGCTTAGTCTTCTCTAGTACCCTTTTAGCCTGCCCTTAGATAGCCTCAAGCTACTTATTATATAAGCTACTTAATTAAATAGCTATAATAAAGTTACTTTTATTAATAGTTAAATCTATCTTTTTAAGTAACTTCCCTTTAAGCTTATTAAGTTACTTTATCTTACTATTAAGGAAGCTTCTTTTAATTAACCTATAGTAAGGCTATATAACCTTAAAGACCTTATAACTAAAGGCTACTTACTTAATATAGCTAATATTATCCTTATACTACTAGGTTAATCTAATTTCTATAGCTATATTATATAAGTTAGTATAATTATTTCTATTAATAAATAGGTTAATTATAAGGATTACTTCTTAGTAGCATTTTATTTAATATGCCCTATTATCTTAGGCTAGTTGCAGGCTTCTTTAAATAGGCATTGTAATAGTGTAGCTATGATGTTATTAGCGTCTGTAATTAGAAGGCAGGTTGGATAACTTACTGCGTGTTAGATAATTAAACTGTAGTATGCTGCAGGGATTAATAGATATTTAAAGTAGGTTGCAAGAGGAAGATCTAGCCTAGCTAAAGAGTAAGGCTCTCTAGCTAGCTTAAGTGCAGTTAGGTTTAGGCTATAATTAAGGCAGCTAACTTAATAATATTAACTTAATAAAGCTTTACTGCCTAGGAGGTAAGTAATATTTAAATTATAATAGACTTTAGAGATACTTAGATACCTTTTAAGGCTAATATGTAAACTTAAAAAAAAAAAAAAAATACTAATTCTAAATATATTAAAATATATTAAAGTAATATAGTAAAAGCAGTATATAATTTATAGTCTTTTATTTAATCTTTATAAACTTTAATTAAATTAAAACTAGCTAAAAGAGTTTTTTTTTCTTTAAAAGATTTTTAAAGCCTTTAATTCTAGTAATTAAAGTAAATAGAAAGTGCTAGGTATAGATTTAATATATAATATTTACTATTATATTATTTTTTATTAAAGAAAAAAAGTATTAATAATAAAAGGGTTAAATAAAGTATAAAAAGACTTACTAAATACAGTTAATTTAAGGCTAAATAAGCTTTATAAAGATATTTTAGTAATAAAATATAACTTAAAATTAATTTAAAAGTAAAAAGAAATTTTTAAAAAAGATTACTATAAAAGATTATTATTTTACTTAATAACTTTAAATTAAAAAATTTATAATTATATTAATTAATTTTAGCTATAATAAATTAAAGCTATATTAAGTTAAAGTAAGCCTTTAATATAATACTTAAAACTTTAATATATTTTATTATATAAATGCTAAACTATATTTAGTTAGTTAAAAGAGCTATTTTTACTTAAACTTAATAAGAATTTAACTATAAATAAAAAAGGTTTTTTAATTCTTATCTTATTTTTTTTATAACTTATAAAAATTTTAAAATAATATAAATATATTACTTTTAAAATAATACTTAATAATCTTAAAAGTAAAATTCTTTTTAAAGTATATATTATATTACTTAAGTATTAATTAGCTATATTTACCTTTAATTTATATTCCTTATACTATACTGCCTTGCCTTATAACCTAATTTAATCTATTACTAACCTGCTAAGCTAGCTTCAGTCTACTAATATTTACAGTTTTTCCTTTAATACTAAAACCTTTATTTTCTAATTTACCTTTTTCTCTCTCCTTTCCCCCTTACTTCCTCTCCTTTATATTATAATAGCTCTTAATTCTTAAAATATAATATTTATACTATTAATTTAACTAATATAACTATGCATTTTAACTCTATAAATTACTCCTAGTATAGGCTATTACTGCTACTTAATGCAATTCTAGTAATAAAGGCTTATTACTCTATTAATAGGTTCTGATTCTGCTTTAGGCAATTGGCTAGGTCTTTTAAGGCCCTTATTTAGCTTATAATATATATAATAATAGATGCATTTAGAGGTATATTATAAAGCCTTACTCTGCAATTAAAGATTATAAGATTAACTTATTATATTAGCAGTAATTTATTAATATATAGTAGGTTTTTACTTATAATATTTTAATGCTAAAAGAAGGCATATAAATTAGAGATATTATTAATATTAAAATTATTAATATTAGTTAAAAAACTAGTTATATAGCTATTAGCTACTATACCTAGTTAATTGTAATTAGATTAGCTATTATTAATATTAATTATATAATAATATATCTTATAATAGATTTTAAAGTTTTTAGCCTATTTTAAGATAATCTATTTAAGTTAAAGCCTTAGTAATAATTGCCTTAACTAGGTAATAATAAAGAAGGCATTTAGCCTTAGTAGGCTAAAGGAAATATCTTTTTTATACTTATAGATTAAGGCTACTTATTTAGTTAGATTATAAGGTTTAAGGCAATAGCGCTATATAACCTTAAGATTTAATTTTAAGGTTATTATATTTTTTAGTATAGTGTATAATGCCTTATATTATAATATATTAAAAATAAGCATTATATTGTATTATCTTATTATATAAGACCTTATTAGCTATACCTTGCATATTGCTGCAGAGATATTTTAACTTTTTAATATATTATATTAATATTTTACTTACTATATATATTTATTTATTAACTATTTTATAAGTATTATTACTTTAATTAAATTAATAGTTAAGCTTTTATACTTTAAGATTTACCTTATAATATAGTAAAAAATTATAATAGTTAAATATAAAGCTATTAAGTAAAATTAAAAATAAATTAAAAAGATTAAAAAGAAAATATATAATATAAAATAAGTAAAAGCTTTATTATTATATTATTTAAAAGTAAATTAAATATTAATATTTTAAAAATCTTAATTAAGTATAATTAAGCTTAAACTTATATATAATCTATATAAAGTATATTACTTTATATTATATTAATATAAAATTAATAAAAATAATTTATAAAAATATAAAATCTTAAAATAGCTTTTTAAAACTATAAATAATAAGTATATTAATTAATTACTATAAATAATTAGCTTAATTAACTCCTTATTATACTTTAACTTAAGTAAATAAAAATCCTTAATACTTTATTCTTTATATTAATACTAGCTATATATTTTTTATTTATTTCTCTCTTTTAAAAAGTCTTAAAGATATTAAAGTAATTTAAAGTTTAATATTAATAAGCTTTAATAGCTTATAAGCTTTAATAAAAAGCTAAAATATAAGATAATTAATACTTTTAAAATGCTATAATATTTTCTTACTTAAGCTTAAATGCTATAATATAATATTATTTTAAAGAGATAAAAGCTTAAAAAGGTAATTCTATATAGTAAATATATACTTTTATTAGTAATAGATTTATTAAATCTTTTTAAGTATAAAGAGTTTATTAATTTAATAGAAATATTAATAAGCTTTTTATTATACTTACTATCTTTAATAATAAAAAACTTAAAATCTATTAAAGTTACTATAATAAATTAGTATATTATAAAATCTTATAGTAATATTATTTTACTATTACTTTTATATTAAAGGAAACTTAAAAGGAAAAATATCTTTATATACTTAACTTAAACGTAAAATCTTATTAAAAGGCTTTTATATAAAAGCTTAATTATTTATAGATAATTTAAAGAATAAATTAAAGGGCTTAAATGCTTTTAAATTCTTTAGTTTTATAATATACTAAATATATAACTTAAGTTAAGAAAAGATATTTAAATTATAAAGTAAAAGTATAAATTATTTATAGGTAATTATAAGTAGGTAATTACTATAAATAATTACTTTAAATACTTATTTAAAGAATTTAAATTTAATTTAAATAGTATTAATTTTATATTTAATATATTAAAAGTAGTTTATAATTTTATTATATTTAACTTATAAGAAATATAATATAGTAATTATTAGCTATTTAATATAAATTATATAAATTTTAAAATTAGCTTAAATAATTAACTTAAATTAATTTAAAAATATTATATTTTTATATTATAATTTTTTATTATTTAATCTATTTATTAGTTTTTAATAAAACTATAGCTTAACTTTTATTTTAATTAAGTATTTTATTAATAAAAGTAAGCTAATAATTATTTTCTTTAGTAAAATTATTAATATTCTCTTAAAGAGAATTATTATTATTTTATAGAATTTTACTAGCTTTAAAAGTTAATACTATAAATGCTTTATCTGTAAAGAGATTATAATATTTACTTTTTCTAATATTACCTTAAATTAGCCTTTAAATATTAATAAATAAAATATACTTACTAGTTTATATTATAGTTATTAAAAGCAGTATCTTTAAGTGCCTTTTTAATTACTTTATTAGTATTAAAATAATTTATATATTAGTAGAGTTTAATCTTTAAATAACTTTACTATTAATTAAAGTTCTTTTTTATAGTTTTATATTTATAGTATTTTATAAAAAGTATATCTATTTTAATATAAGCTTTCTTTATATAAGAATTTATTAATAAATCCTTTTTAGGCTTTTATTTATATAATAGCTTATTAGGTAGATATTTTAAGAGAATTAACTTAAATAATTACTATAAGTATAAATAAGCTTTTTACTTTAGCTTTTATTATTTATTTTTTCTACTTTAAGAAAAATTAAAAAATAGTAGCTTTTACTATAATATATAAGAAAAATAAAGGCTAAAGTATAAAAATTAATATCCTTATAGCTAAAAGCAATTATATCTTAAAAGCTAAAAAATTAAAAGTTTAAAGAAAATAAGTTTAAAAGGAAATTAATATTTCTAGTATTATAGTAAAAATAAAATAATAAATCTTAAATTTAAAATATTAATTCTAAAAAGGTAATAATTAGTAAAATACTTTTCTTTAATTATCTTAAAATTTATAATAAATTACTATATTAAAACCTATTATTTAAAAGATTAAATCTTAATATTAACTTAACTTTAACCTTTTAAACTCTTTAAATTTTAAAATTTATAAGTTTTAAGTAAAATTTAATATTTCTTTTTATTTTAGCCTTTTTAATTAATTCTTTTATAATAATTAATTAAAATAATTACTTTTACTAAACTTATATCTTAAATTTTAATACTATATAACCTTTTAAATTTTATAATTTTCAATTTTTTTCTTCTTTATTTTAAGAGTTTTTATCTTTAATCTCTTTTTCTTATAGTAATCTATTAAAATAATTACTTTTAATTTTTTAATTATTTAAAATAACTAGTAGCTAAAGCCTTTTCCTATAAGTAGCTTAAAAGATTACTAGTAGTAAATAGCCTTAAAAAAGTATATATAAAGCCTAAATATTAAAAGGGAAATCTTACCTTAAAAGTCTTATTATTACTTTTAGTAAGTAGTTTATTTATATTATAATTCTTTTCTTTAATATTATTATAAACTACTAAATAAAAGATTATAAAACTTAAATTCTTAAGAGTAATAAGCTTACTATTATATATATCTCTTTTATCTATCTTATTTATAAAATTATATTTAATATAACTAGAAACTATATTATAGCTTTTATTTATATTACTCTTAATACTATTAATACTTTTAAAGAATTAATTAAAGCTTTTATATATTAGCTCTTTAAAGATAAGTTATTTATAATAATCTTATATAATAATTAGTTATATTAATTAATTTTAAATTTAAGTATTAATTTTCTATTTACTTATATTAATTATAAAACTATTTAAAAGAAAGATATATAAATATATTATTATATTTAATATATTATAGTAAACCTTATAAATAATTACTTTTAATAAAAGATTAATTTAAATATTATTAAATTACTTTTATTTTTTAACATTAAGGAAAATTAAGTAATATAATATATATAAGATTAAGTAGAATTAAAAAAAATTTAAGCTTATAAAAGGGATAAATATATTAAAGCTTAAGTATATATTACTAAAAATACTAAAATATAAAAATAGTAATAAGATAAATAGAAAAAGTTTAAAATATAAATTAACTTAAAAGATTTAATAGCTAGATTTAAAAAGGCTTTTATTAAAGTAAATAAAAATAAAGCTATATTTAATTAAGAAATATAAAATAGAAGTAAAAATAAAATTAATTAAAAGATATAAAATAAAAGTAAAAATAAAATTAATTAAAAGATATAAAATAGAAATAAAAATAAGCTTAATTAAAAGCTATAAAATAGTAATAAAGATATATATAAGAATATACTAAAAGATTAAATTTAAAATAATAACTAAGCTATTATAGTTTTATATTTTTTCTTAAAAGATTTATTAAGATACTAAAAGTAAAAGTTTATAAAATACTAATTTATTTTTTTTAAGTTTATATATTAGCCTTAAAAGGTATTTAAGTATCTTTAAAGTCTATTATAATTTAAACATTACTTGCCTCCTAAGCAGTAAAGCTTTATTAAGTTAATATCATTAAGTTAGCTGCCTCAATTACAGCCTGAACCTAACTGCACTTAAGCTAGCTAGAGAGCCTTACTTGCTCTTCAGCTGGGCCAGATCTTCCTCTTGTAACCCACTTTAAACATCTATCAATCCATACTACAGTTTAATCATCTAATACGCTTTAACAGTAAGTCATTTAACCTGCATACCTTCTGATTGCAGATGCTAATAACATTACAGCTATACTATTATAATGCCTATTTAAAGAAGCCTGCAACTAGCCTAAAATAATAAGGTATATTAAATAAGATACTACTAAGAAGTAATCCCTATAATTAACCTATTTATTAATAAAGATAATTATACTAACTTATATAATATAGCTATAAAAATCAGATTAACCTAGCAATGCAAGGATAATGCTAGCTGCATTAAGTAAGTAGCCTTTAGTTATAAGATCCTTAAGGTTATATAGCCTTACTATAAGTTAATTAAGAGAGGCTTCCTTAATAGTAAGATAAAGTAACTTAATAAGCTTAAAGGGAAGTTACTTAGAGGGATAGATTTAACTATTAATAAAAGTAACTTTATTATAGCTATTTAACTAGGTAGCTTGTATGATAAGTAGCTTGAGGCTATCTAAGGGTAGGCTAAAAGGGTGCTAGAGAAGACTAAGCTGCTGTAACGCGAAATGGATGAGAGAGGGGTAATTGCAGGGTTCTGTTAAAAGAAAAATGTATTAAGTTTTATATAGGTTTAGGAGCCTAAAGTTAAAGACTATTAGCATTAGCAGCAATAGAGAGCAGAATTAATTATACTATATAGTATATAACTAGTTTATAATTATAAAGATTAGCTAAATATTAGTATACTATTAGTATAAACAGGGAAAAATACTAATTTATTATTAATTTAAAGTAATTATTATATTTAATTATTATAAATTAAAAATATATATTATAAATAATTTAAATTTTTATTTAAGTATTAATTTATAATTAATTTTTATTTATAAGTACTTATATCTATATAATTATTTTATTTAAATACTTATATATAGGTAGGCATTTAAAATAGGTATCTCTAGATATATATTTCTATTAAATAGATATCTATAAATACCTATAGGCTAGGTATTTTAAACCCTACTAAGTAATATTAGCAGCTAAGTCTTAAATTAATAGTAAAATAGAATATAAACTCTTAATTAAATTTAAAGCCTAAACTTTAATATAGCTTCTTATAATAATAATAGCTAAATATAGTTAAGGGAAAGTAACTATTAAGATAAGGTTTATTTTATATTTATATTAACTTTAAATACTTTATATATATTTATATTTTCTATTTAACTAGCTACTATATACTAGTAAATGCCTTTATTATAAGATTTTAAGAGTTTAAATTAAGATAATAGTAATATAAGCTTATATTTTAATAATTTATTAAATATATAGTTTAATAGTAATTAGTTTAATATACTTATAATAGATTAAGACCTTATAATACTATCTACTTAATATAATAATAATATACTAGCTATAAATAATAATATAAGTAAGTAATTAATATTAAACTTAATAAGTATTTAATTAAGCTGTATTATAAGTAATAGTAATACTTTATTAAATATTATTAAAAGTAAATATAAAGTTAATAGATTAAAATCTAATACTAATTTTACATTTAGCATTATTAAGACTTTTTAATAAAGTATAAAATTACTAATATTAAGCCTTTTTACTTATATTAAGGAAATTACATTTAATTACTATAAGCTTCTTAAAACTCTATTATCTACTTATTTAACTTAATATTATCCTTTATTAGTTATAACTAATACTTCTTTTTAAATTCTAGCTCTTAATAGTCCTAAAAATCCATTTTATAAACTTTATAGAGTCTCTATCTTATATCTATTACTCTTATATACATTCTTATATATATTAGTTATAAATATATATAACTATTATAGAGGTAACTTAAGAGTTATAGAAAAGTATTAATTATAAGCTTTAAGGTTATTGCAAAGTATAGAATAATTTCTTTAAAATTTTAATAATATAAAAAAGTTATTTTTATTTATAAAAAATTATACCTTTTTAGTCCTATCTTTAAGGGAAGTTACCCTTATAGTATATTTTATTTATATTACTTTAAAGGTTATAACTAGTAGCTTTATAATAGATATATATCTTTATAATACATTTAAGCTAGTAGTTAAACTATAATATATTAATAGAATGCCTAAAGAATTCTATTCTTGCTTCTTAGTATAGCAATTTACTATAATTAATATAATTATATTTTTTCTATAGTACTAAAAACCCCTTACATTAGAATTCTTTATTTTATATTAATAGTATAAGGAAGCTAACTTATATAAGCTATCCTTTTATAAACTTACTAGCTGCTCTTAGCTTATACTTTTATTTTTAATAAAAATATTAATATTAGTAAATAATATTAAATTAAATAATAATATATAGCTTACTAAAGCTTATTAACTTAAAATAACTATATAAAATTAAAGATTATAAAAGTACTTAATACTATTAAATATAGCTACTTAACTAAATAGCCTCTTATTTAGCTATAAAATAGCCTTATAAGATAATAATTTAAAGACTCTTAATATATGCTTTTACTAGATAGTATACTTTCTTCTTACTTAATAAGTATTTATAAATCTTATAGTATTAAGTTAAGTTTAGTTTTACTAGAAGTATCTTTTTACTTTTATTAATAAACTCCTTTTAAGTTATAGGCTAGACTCTTTACTGCTAATTCTATTTTATATAGCTATATAAGAGGCTATTATACTTTTAGACTGTAAGTAGATACATTAAAAATACACTAAGATAATAGCTATATATTTAGATTACTCTAAAGAGCTTATAATATATTTAATAGAAGAAATTTATAGTATAAGTAATAGAAAATATTATAACCTAGTACTTCCCCTGTTTATACTAATGGTGTACTGATGTTTAGCTGGTCTTTATGATTGTAGACTGGTTATGTGCTGTATAGCGTAATTAATTCTGCCCTCTATCGCTGCTAACGCTAACAGTCTTTGACTTTAGGCTCCTAAACCTATATAAAACTTAATACATTTTTCTTCTAAAACCCCACGATTACCCCTCTCTCATCCATTTTGCAGTACACTGTCCCCCTTGTCTTTACTGTAGAGTGATTCTTATTGCCCTCTTAGCCTGCTACCTGATAGCCTTAAGCCACTTATTATATAAGCTGCTGCAAATGGCCATAATAAATTCCCTTTCTTTAACCTCTAGATCTATCCCTCTAAGTAACTTCTCTCTAAGCGCATTAAGTGCCTTTATCTTAGCATTAAGGAAGCCTCTATTAACTAGCTTATAATAAGGCTATATAACCTTAAGGATCTTACAACTAAAGGCTACCTGCTTAATGCAGTTAATATTATCTATATGCTTCTAGGCCTTTAGGATCTCTATTGCCTTATTATATAGCTTGTAATAGTTACTGCTGCTAATAGCTTGGTTAATCATATCCTTCATTTCAGTCGCATTAGGTCCTTCTATCAGATAAGGCTCATCAGGATCAGGAGTCTGCAGGCTTCTTCTGACAGTATGCATCGTGACGGTGTAGCTGTGATGTTATTAGCGGCTGCGATCAGAAGGTATGTGGGTTAGATGACTTACTGCGTGTTAGACGATTGAAGCGTAGTATTGTTTGAAGTGGGTTGCAAGAGGAAGATCTAGCCCAGCTAAAGAGCAAGAAAGGCTCTCCAGCTAGCTTAAGTGCAGTTAGGTTTAGGCTGTAATTAAGGCAGCTAACTTAATGATATTAACTTAATAAAGCTTTACTGCCTGGGAGGCAAGTAATATTTAAATTATAATAGACTTTAGAGATGCTTAGATACCTTTTAAGGCTAATATGTAAACTTAAAAAAAAAAAAATAACCTAGTACTTAGAGAGCTTTAGGATTTTCTTTAAATAAATAATAATATAAATATTTAAATAAAAAACACTTAAGTAATGCATTTTATAATCTAGTAAATAGCTATTTAATATAAAATTTAACTTAATAAAGATATCTTATACTTATAATAATAGTAGTTTAGTACTAGCTTTAAGTTAATATTAAAACTATATAGCTAGCTAGCTATTAAAGTATATCTTTTATATAAAGTAATTATTATTAAAAGAGAATAAATAAAAAAGATAATTACTTATTAAACTTATATTTATTTCTTATTTATTAAATTTCTTATTTATAAGCTTATTTTTAATAGCTAATAAAGCACTCTTAAACTATATAGTAAATTAGCTTTAGGTAAAGTATAGTAAAATAGCTTAAGCTTAAAATAGAAGTATATATTATATTTTAAAATAAATATAATATTATAAACTCTTTACTCTTTTATAAGCCTATTAATAAGTAAAAGAAAATAGAATTATTTCTAGCTGCTACTTTAGTCTATAAACCAGTTCTACTGCCTATTCTTATTATAGTAAAGATCTTATATATTAGCTAATAACCCTAAGAAGGTATTTAAGTAAAGTTTTAAGTTAATCTAGGTCTTAAGTATATAGATTATTACCTTTCCTAACTTAAAAATGCAAGCCATAATTATTACTATATCTAAATGGTAACCGGATATGCTCCAGGTAGTCAGTAGTCATGGATAAATAGGCCCCATAGACTTAGCATGTCTTAACAGTAACAACAAGTAACCTAATACAATTGCCCAAGCTAAGCCCAGATGATTTGCATCATGGCTCTATCTGCAACTAGCTCTTACTTATCTACTAGTAAACTTAGCAGTATACTTATGCTATTTAAGAAAACTGCATGCTATATAGAGATTTAATTTAAGTATATTAAGGGAGGGTTTTTAACCCTACTAGTTACTATTAAATTAGCTAAAAACTATACTATTACTAATATAAATAGTAAGAAATATATTAATTTTATTAAGTAATTTACTATTATAAACTTTAACTATTTTTATCTTAAGATTACTAAAGTAGCTATAAATTAAGTTTATAAGATGCTATTAAGTAAAATAGCTTATATAAGCTTATTATATATAGAATTTATAAAGCAGCTTATTAAAGTAAGTAATAAATATAAGCTAAGCTTTAATAAGATAATAGATACTAATTCTAGCATAGAAGTTTAGTTTTAATTTAATTATAATTATACTAAGTAAATTAAAGGTAGTTAAATTAGCTATTAAAATTGCTTATAAATAAGCTTATTTTAAAAAAGAAGTACTATAAGATTAAGCTTATATTCTTATAGTTAATTAATGCTATTATAGCTTAATATTATTTATTATACTAATACTTATAGTTTTCTAGAAATATTTATTTTACCTTTTATAAATTATAATACCCTTTACTAAAACCTATTAAATATAGATTTTAAATAATATCTTTTAAATATTAAATTATATACTTTTATAAGTAGTAAACTTATCCCTTTTAGAGATATAAATGCTTTAAGAGAAGTCTTTAAGCAGGATAGTAATAGACTTACTGCACTTTTTATAAAGCTAGTTTAAGGCTAGGTAAAGTTAGTATTAAATAGCTAGTTAATTTATTACTAACTATTCTATTAGAACTGTTATTTCTCTTAAGAGCTACTTAAAAGTTATATAAGACTTATATAAAAAGTATAATATTCTATTAGTTTATAATAAGATCTAGGCTAGCTATAGATAAACTAGAAAAGACCTATCCTTTTACTATAAACTAGAACTTAAGCTTAATATAGTAATTATAGCTAAGGGCATTATAGGAGGTTAATTAAGTTCTATTTATTTAGAATTATTATAGCTAATTAATCTATAATAGAATACTACCTTATATCTATTATTATAAGTAAGAAGTATATTATAGATTTATTAAATAAAAATAAAGTTTTCTTAATATTTAAAGCTTTACTTATTACTCTAGTTACTACTCTAGCTATACTTAATATTCTAGAAAATAAAAAGATCTTAAAGCATTTTAAATATCTTAATTATCTTCTAGAGAAGATAATAAATAAGCTTAACTTACTGCATATAAAAGAGCTCTAGAGAATTACACTTTTCTAATCTTTAATTCTTAATTAAAGCATACTAAGTATAACCCCTTAAAGAGTATAAGCTTTTATTACTTATTATAGTATACTTATTAGTATTAGTATAAACTATTTAAGATTTAGCTTACCTTTAATAATTATAGAGGAGGATTTAATTAAAGCTTTAAATATAGTTACTTAGTGTTTAGAGGAAGTTATAAGTTTAGGAGACTTTACTGGAAGTGAGTTTCTTAATTAGAGAGCTTAAAATATAATATTTAAATATAAATTGCCCTTAAGATAAATTAATTAAACTACTAAAAATATACTTTATAAGTATTATTTACCTTTATGTTAATACTATAAATTCACTTTCCTAACTAATCTCTCCTTGTCCTGTACTTTTGTGCCCAACCTAGCTTGCGGCTCCTGCCCTACGTGAGCTGACGCGTAATTAGCAAGGGTCGGCGATGGAGCAATCGCAAGTTACGGTATGTGCAATAAGACAGGATATGCTGCAATATAACTACTGAAAGTTTATTCAGCGAACTTAAAAAGCAGAAAGGGACTTAGTTTTGACTGTTAAGGCTCAATTATCATAAAGTAATTTCAAATCTACAGAGTCTAATTGATCCCTTATATGTGGCATGCTCATGCTGCTCGAGTCTTGGGAGATTTACCTCATCAGGTTTTCTAGAATGATCTCTTTAACTGAATGTCTATAGGTTTTTAGAAGCAAAACCTACTCTGGTATTCCCCCCATCAAACACTACAAATTGAGACTTGAGCAGGATATCTCCGAAAATAGAAAAACCAAAATCGACATCAGATTGAATTCCACCAAAACAGTATCCAAACTTTGAGATTACTCTCGCATAGTTGAGAAACGAACCAGGTATTCGGCCGCGATAGTGGGCTCCAATGCCGAAAGTAAAGTCGGGGTTGTTCTCGTTATCGCAAGGGAAAACCCAGCCTCCCTCGATAGTTGAAAAAGTGCTGCCTTTGACATTGCCATAATATTCTTGCACAATCTCATCTGGCAGGAGAAGCAGCGTGGTTCCAGTGTCAACTATGCCGCCGATGGACGTTTTAATGAACTTATTGTTTCCGACTGCATAGCCTGTCGAAGAGATATCCCAGAAGCCTCGGGAATTGTTGACTGAAGTCCATGTGATGTGGCTAGTCTTCTTATTCTGGTCAACATAACCAAAGTCGTATGTACCAAAGGCATCCTTCTTCAAATCTGCAGTGAAAAGCGGTTCCGCTAGAACACCTCTTACGTTGTCGAAAAAGGTGGCCTGCTTAGCCGGTTTGACGGTGTTGATATTGCCAAAGGCAAGACCCAAGAGACCTGATTCAGCTGCATTAGCAGTGAATCGGTCGCTGACGTTTGTCGCTGCCTCGATTGCTTGGGACTTGACGACAACACCACCGACATTAACCTGGTCAAGATAAACATCTCCGTATGCGGAAGTGCCGTCTCCGTACTTGATTTTCCAACTGGCACCGTCTATTTTCCGAGACGTCTTACTTCTTTCGGGCGCGTAGAGCTTTTGACGTCCGACAACTGAAGGATCGGTTATGGACGAGAAAACCCAACTATATTACGTTAAATCGTGTCAGTTTCACAGCATGCTTCATCTTTCTTCTCAATCTTGATATGTGTACGTTGCCAGCAACCTTTCAAAGAAGTGAAGACATACAGATCAGATGAGCCAGTGTCAAAATCCAGGAACAGGCTCTGTGGAGGTGAACCGAGGCTGACCTCACAAAGATAGGCCGAATCATAGACTTGGGGTTCATTTATCACCGAACCTGCTCAGATCAGCAAAGGTCTCGACCATTCGTCTTTGTATCCTATAATCATGCATCAAAGCTATGATACTGGAAGTGGTAATGCATAGAAAAGAACACCAGACGTGTCTAGGCCCATGAGTTGCAACGAACCTTCATCGTTAAACGCAGCTTTAGCATGCTCGACAGCTTTGTGTACATAATCTGGCAAGGCCTTCCCGTACTGAAACCGATAAGTTAGAACTTGACGGGGGATTGCTGCATCACTGCTATATTTACCTTGGCATAAGCTCTTGCCAGCGCCGCCGGTCCGCTGGTGGCATAGCCAATATAGTTAGGATTACCCACTTGAGGCACAGAAAAGGTCGATCGAGGTGTCGGAGAGTGAATCACAAGAGCGGCCACTCCTGGCATTATAAAACAAAAAGCGTGAATGAGCATAATGATGATCGATGTATCCGAGATTGATCGCAAGGAAGGTGTGACACCGCCAAGACTTGAAATGGCTCGATCTTTTACAACGGGAAACGAACTCCTTTTATAGCTATACGTGCCATTTGCTTGCCGTATCTTACAGTCATTGAATAGACAGAAGGTCAGATTATAAAAGTGGATATTCATATTCAAGAGATGTATAGAGCCCTTACACCCTTACACTTCTCAGAACAAAAAGTAGCCAAAGCCAACTACCTTGGCATTGCGAAACCACCGATCTACCCGAAGCAACAGTTGCGCATACGAGGTGTATGTAAATTCTTGCTTATCTCAATGAAGTTTGAAAAGTATATTCTGCTCTGTCGACAAAAGTCCCCAAGGATGATGGTGATATCATCTCTAAATCGCTTGATGTAATGTTGCAGCCAAAGTACATAAATGTGACCCGGATCAATCGGCACAAGATAAGGATGAGCCCACGTCGCCTACGCTGAAGAGGAAGGTCAAACATCTTCGCTTGATTGATACTTAAAGCTTATGACGCCTCAGCGAGACATATCAAGCCAACACACTGAAAAATCCCATTTAACTTTAGCTTTTAGAAGGCAATATGCGCATAGCCTCAACAAAGATAAGTCTCCCAATTAAAATCAGAATAATATGCTTTTATGATGACTCAATCAGTAACCTTATTGGCAGCTGCTGGGGTATAAGAAGCCGTCTCAGACCCTGATCCCTCATTGCTAGAGCAGAAGAATCTAGCTTTGAGGATGAGCAGATAGACTTCAATACAAAAGCTTAATCTCCCAGACGTGGCCACTGACGAAGTCACACGTGGCATGAATAAACACAGTCAAAATCACATTAAGTTCCCTCGAAGAGGGAAAAAACATCTTCGCTTCTTGCATACAATTGGATCCTTGCATCTGTGAAGGGCGATCTGTTCAGCTGCACGTCGTGAACGATGGCTGGACTTAGACATTGTAATTGAAAGTAAAGGGTTCAGTTACAATGTCGAATGTTGAAATAGCAGCACTGCTTGTAGGTATTTACGGAAGCCTTACGCAGGATTAAACCATATCCTCTAAATTCACTTTTTGCGAAGAAGCAATTGTGGTTCAGATTTTATACTTCTTCATCTCTACCATCACCCTGAATGGCACTTCTTCACTGTTGTTTCTTATCTCGATGGAAGGTAACGCGCTGTCCTTTCCGCTCGCAGAAAACCCCGCAGTGTCTTATCGTAAATGCAATTCGCCGCTGTACAATAAACAAAAGTTCCGTGCAGATACGAGACCTCGTATAGCTTGGTCCTTGTTTTTTTTTTTAGCGCCACTTCAATGTAGGAAGGTCCAGTCTGAAGATGTGAATCCAGAAGCGAATGTATAAATGGAATGATAGTTCTTTTGTTTGCAGTAAATCCACCTCGAACGAACAGAGCCCTGAGTCAGTATCTATTTTTAGTTCTTAGAAAGGTCCTGATGGCAATGCTCTTACAACGACTTACTACTTTGTTGGTTACGTTGATCGTGCCTTCTTTTTGTGCTGTTGTTCCTAAAAGCCAAGTTTATGCTGTCGATGTATACATACCAGAAGTTCGAAATGACGACCAGTATTACAATGTAAGCTGTGGTTTACTCACCGCCCGGGGGCTAGTTCTATATGGCCACTATCCTTTGTCACTGCCGTACTCTACATTACGATTATTCTTTCTCTTGTCTTAGTCTTAGAAGTCCTCTGCTAACAACTATTAGGTAAATATTGGTTTCAACAAACAAGTCTTGCCTGTCATGATCAACACCGGGTCGGCGGACATTATGGTAGTAGCTGATACATGCAACGTCGTGGATGTCAGTAGTGGCTGTTATTTATGTGAAACTTTTAAAACCAAAGTGAGACGACATTACTCGTGTCTTTTCCTTCTCTTTTCTAACCCATGATCAGGGCATCAAGTTGTTAGAATCATTTGGGACTGCTGTGGGGGTAGGGACTGCTCTTGGCAATACATCGGTCTTAAACGTTGAGATTGGTGGCCTCGAGGTTCCGGAAATGTCCACCCGTGAGTTTCCGCTCACAACCGTTCCCAAACTTTCCTAACGATGTGCTCAACGAAATTAGCGCTAATCAACTGGGCTGTCCCGAATGAGTTCCAGCATGGTTCCTTCTCTGGCATTCTCGGGCTAGGGCCCAATAATGTTTCTCGAAATCTCCATTTCAACGGTCACCTTCCGCTCATAGATGAGATGATCAAACGTCGTGTGCTCCAGAGGCCTATGTTCTCTCTCAGCTTACCACGGCTTGGAGACCCTCTCTCTCCACAAAAGGGAAGATTAACACTAGGAGGCATAGAGAAGATTCCCGAGGACATATCATTGACGTACAACGATATTATAGATAACCCAAAGTAAGTCGTTCACGCCTTGCACTCTGGCAGTACCCCGTATTTCCTGGACGTGTAAGGTAGCTAAAACTCGCCAGCTACAACTACGATGGGTACCCTCTTCAACCCCAGTCTTGGACAGCTCAGTTACAAGCAGTCCGCATGAATGGGAAACTCATTCCAGTACAACGTGGAGGTATTCAATAACGCCTAAACCTCTTCTTAAATGAGTGTCGATGCCGTATGAGCCCAAACTGACCATCTGGCAGATCTTGATCCTAAAGGAAGGTACTTATCCTTGATGGATAGTGGTGCCCAGCAACTTCTGTTTCGACGGGAAGAATTTGCTGCTATAGCAGCAGCTTTTAAGGGCAAAACAGTTGTGCAGCCGGATACGGCGATTTACTTTGACTGTTCTATTCCGCAACTTCTGGAACTTAAGTATCATGACCGCTGGTTCCCGGTGGATCCCCTGGACCTTATAATCCCGAGCGACCACGGCGTGAAGGACGGCAAGGAAATGTAAGTTTTGATGCTTCCACATAATGAAATGTGTACTTACAGAAGTCATAGGTGTCACGCTGCACTCGGGGTCTGGGATAGAACGTTTGCTGATTCTATCATTGGCGTTCCTTTTCTTCGAAACGTCATATCTGTTTTTGATTACATTAAGTTCGAGACGTATACTGTTCAACCGAGATTAGGACTCGCAAGCCTGACTGATGGGAATCAAGCTGTTGACAGATATTCCAAAGTATACAGGAACAGGCTGCAAAGCACAACACCGATATGAGGCAGAATTTTAGCGCTATGGATAGACGCCACGTATCAGAGACTACCGCGCTTTTCTTTTTTCATGACTATCCAAATTACCGCTCTCCCCACCGATATCCTTAAGGGTAATCAATTATACTGGTAATGACTCTACAGCTACCATTATCTCTTATTTATTAGTTAATAAATTGTACCAAGATATTTCCCTGCCAATACTTTATTATAACTTAATATTATCCTGCAGCTAATTGCTAGATTGATTTATAGTATACTACAATTAGCAAGCTCTTACCCTAATACAGTCTTTTCCCCTATACCTCGGCTATACATATGCGCGCTTAATAATAGACACTCTATTTACCGAGGTAAAATGCAAGACTCTCCATGCAACTTCAATTTAAGTCAATCCATGTCACCTTAATGCCATTACCTTGCTCCTATTCTTTTCCTTCTATAAATAAGTATCGACCACTACGCGGCCCAACTACCGCTCCAATACCTCTTCTCACCTTTACCACGGTTGATATAAATATTAACTAGCATTATCGTTAAGTCACAATGAGTAGTCCCGCGGCGAATCCCAACAGGTTTGCTGACCATGATGTTGACAAAGCAACAATTTTGGACCTTTTTCGTACTGTTGCACGCCTCCTTCTGGAAATTCCTCTGTCTATCATGTCTGCACTTTATCGAAATACTCTTACAGACACCAGCCTAACACTACGACAAGATATCTTCCGTTCTGTTCTGAGATGGTAAGGAGTAAAACTCTTGGTTCTGTTGTATACGAGCTAACTAGATCTTCTTTCGAGCCTTGCCGTGATTCCCCGCCCAGTTTTGCGTCAGATTACTGCGGTAAAAAGTGTAGACCTGATCTTACACTCGAGACGATTTGAACAATCGAAGGATTGTCTTTTTGTCGAAATCTTGAGGCCAGGGTTTCGCGCGTATTGGATCTGCAAAAGCCCTCTCAATTCAGGCGAGCCGCAAGACATGAAGCAAAATATAGTCATCTTGATGATGCACGGCGGCGCTTATTGCTTTGGGGATCCGCGTGCTGATGCAGGCACATATCTTCGTGTTGCCGAGTTGGCGGCGGATTCGGGAGTAGGCCTCAGCATCCTATCGCTGGACTACAGTCTTGCCCCTTATGCGGTATTCCCACAGCAACAGCAGGAAGCAGTTAGTGCATATCGCTTTCTCATCGAAGAAGAACGAGTAAGCCCATCATCAATCGTCATTATGGGAGAGTCAGCCGGCGGACATCTGGCTATCTCCTTTTTGTGGGGTATTCGCGAAGCAAGCTTGCCAAAGCCTAGCGCCGCTTTGCTCATAGCGCCAGGGTTTAAAATTCCTATAGGTACCTAATAATAGCTTAATGCCCAGTTACCTAGGCATCTAGTTAAGTAAATAATATTATATATAAATATTTATAAGTATTTTAAAATATTCTTATAATATTTATAATATATATAAGTATTAAAAATTACTTATAAGTACTTATAGGTAATATTATACTTTTTTATATAACTCTTAAAAGTAATATAAATATAATATATTTATAATAATTATTTATAATAATTTATATAAAAAGTATATTTATATATATATATAAAATATTAAATTAAATATATACTATTTATATAAAAAGTATTATTAGTTTTTAGCTAACTATTTAATATTAATATTTTAAGAATTTATTCTTTTAATTTAACTTTTAAGTTATAATAATTACTATAAGTTAATATATTAAGCTTTATTCAATTTAAGCCTTTTTAAAGGTATATAAAGATAAAAGTTAATAGAATTTAAATTATAAAAAGATTAAAGTAAGCTTAATAATATAAATAATAGAAATTAATTAATAAATAATTATAAAAGTTATAAGTTTTAAAAATAAAAGGAAAATATTTATAATTAAAGAAAAATAAAAAATAGTTATTAATAAGTTATTAATAAAGTATTTATATAAATAACTTCTTTCTTATATATTATTAATAAATAAAAGAAAGTTAAATATTATAGTATCTTTTTAAGTAATATAAAATATATAAAGGCTTTTTATAGCTTTTTAAGCTAATCTAGAAAATCCTTTATAAAAGAAAATAGCTTAAATAAGTTTAAGTTAAAAGACTTTTAAGATTAGTTTAAAGCTATAAAATAGAAATATAATAAAAACCTTTTTTTAATTAAAGAAACCTTTAAAGTATATTATTTATATTAGTATATAAAGTAATATATACTTTATGCTCTTTTAATTATAATAGTACTTAGCTGTATTATAAGAAGGTCTTTAGCTATATAGCTTAAT